>JARFNW010137755.1:0-20213 GCA_031763155.1 Dirona albolineata | reverse complement strand
AGAAGAAGAAGAAGAAGAAGAAGAAGAAGAAGAAGAAGAAGAAGAAGAAGAAGAAGAAGAAGAAGAAGAAGAAGAACGAGAAGAAGAAGAACGATAATGATAACCATAATAATAATAATAATAATAATATGTCAATAAACATCACAAAGTGTGATGGCAACAAGGCAGCAAATCATTCATTTAAAAAATTTGATATGAAACAACATAATGATAATGAATTAAATTAGATTTTTGATTGATTTATAACCTGAACAGATATCATGAGCACGAGAAATAGATTATTCTCGATCGAATAACAGTAACATATGAACAATATAAAAAATATGAAAAAAAGGTGACAAGACAATCATAATAACTCAAACCGATAATTGCCAAAGGTAATTTCAGTTCTTCTTTGGATTAATAATCAATGATTTGAAACGTTTCAGAATGACATAATGAAACATGACCATGTTCAGGACAAAATGAGAATGAATGTATTTCCACTTTTCACTCATTCACTATTCTTTTACATAAAGTATATTTACTAAGTTATCATTAGCGTGGAACTAGTCCTTTTCTATCTATATACAAAGCCAAGTCTTCTTCTTTTCCTTCTACCACTACAAACAGATTTCACCAAAAAAATAACTGCATTATTCTGGTTCTTATTGTCAATAAGGATACAGCCGTCTTCGTGAAAATGGCTGACTATGCAGGGTCAAATCTACAAATTGCTGACGTCTGAAATGTCCAAAACGCAGTGGGCTCATCACCTGCTCGTCTTTAATTCCCGATGCAGAGTCTTTCTAGCCATGTTTTAGGTGATGAGTGGTGTAAGTCCTCATTGACATTTGTCATGTGCATCCTTCAGAGCTTGACATAGTATGGCCAGCCCCTACACTGCATTTTGCTGTATAAAGGGAACTCGATAAACTAAGAACAAACAGAATGTCTAAAACACGTAGCAAAGCAAGAACATTCCAGAACGTGCAGGCCGGCAAAGACATGAGACACGATGTCATATTTTCATATCTTTGTAATTTATGATACAAAATAATTGTTTATCTGGCATTTGACAATGGACATTTGCCACATTTTGCCCTGAAACTTTTCAAAGAGAAATTGGCACGGGTTTATTCAATTAATGACCATATTATAAAAATTACTGAAGTTGTACATATCAGAAAAATCAGCAGTCTTTCAAAATATAATTTACAATTGAATTTTAAAATTCATCAACAGCAGCATTGATATTACAAAAAAATCTATTACAAAAAAAATATAATAATAACAGTCAAGAGTAACTTTCTATACAAGACATGCTACTACTTAAAGATATTTCAAAACAATTTTGTATCTTTCTATTTATAGTATGCCAACAAGTGTATCACATCATTAACAAACAATATTCTTAAAAACATGATGGGCATCAATAATATTATATCTTTCATCAAAAATCTTCTTTTTAAAAAAAACCAATTTGGAATGTTTCATGATTATTAGCTAGAACAGCTTTTGAAATTCATATAAAAAAAATAAAAATAAAAAAAATAATTCCGGAATAACCCAGGTGTCAGCCACAGTGCAGCGCCGCAAAGTGGGATCAAGGTCTTGAGAAAAAAAATCTAGTACTTCCACCAGGTTTTGAACCTGCGACCTCTCGAACCAAAGGTGAGTGACTTAGCCACTGCGCCACCGGTCATATGATCAGACCAATTGAGTCGTATGTCTGGATTTCTGGATCCGAGAAACAGCATCCCAGTAAACTGTTTTTATTCTAATCTACTTGAGCATCTGCCACGTCAATATCTCATTCAGCACACAATCACAAGACGTGTCAAGATTTTCACACCACTTGAAAAAAGACGAATGCTTTTTACATCACATGGTAATAGTAGTAGTCTCTGCCACAATGCAGGGTTCATGGGTGACAACAAAAATGCAACATGGCGGAGACTACAGTACCAATATCTCTGTACGCAAGATTCATACTTCAGACTCATTTTGGATAAGTCCAAGACATATTAATTACAATATGGTACGCTAAAAAAATGATCAATTCTAAAATGTTTGGGGCAGGTAAAATTATTTCACATAAACAAATTGGGACATACCGTAAGTATAAAATAATGTACAAGTATTAGGACAATATAAAATTATTTATTAGTTATTGCTGCCAGGACCATGCGAGATTCGTGGCCATGTTGTAAAGAAAAAAAAGAATCAGATATATTAATTTAACAAAGAAAAAATCAGCAGTACTGTAACAGTATGTGTAGAAATTGAAGGCTGAAATCAGCAGTACATTTGGAAAATGATGGGTATGTATGTATGTACTATAATCTAATCTATAATGTCTATATATAATACAGTGCAACCCCTGAATAACAACAACCCCTGGATAGCGACACCCCTGAATAACAACAACCCCTGGATAACGACACCCCCTGAATAACAACAACCCCTGGATAGCGACATTGACCTCTGGACTGATTTTTTGGCTATATATCATTAGTAATAAAAAACCCAAAATAACGACATAGTAAAACCCCTGTTTAGCGACATCGATATAGCGATAATCGGCAGTTGACACCGACATTTGATACAAAAAAATATAGCGAAATAGGCAACCTCATTTCCGACCAGCATTATCTCATACTTTTAGTCAATGACAATACACATCGGAGTGACAGCGTAACTATTAAACCCTTTGTCAACAGGAAAAATACTCATTCTAACGTGGTTGGGACATGTCTTATCACAGGCACTGGTCCGCCCATCGCATCATTATATTCACGAGTCTCACCACGCCCCCTTTTTCCGCCATCTTGAAAACCTCGGAATAACGACACCCCTGGATAACCACATAATTTTCTGGCAAGTTATGTCGTTATCCGGAAGTTGCACTGTATCTATAATATCTATAATGTCTATAGTATCAAAATACAACTATAAATGTTTGAGAGGGCAGTGCTTGCATTCTAGTTTTGCTTTATACTTCAGGAGTTGTTTTCTTGGTTTTCAGATCCAAAACGTTCTTGGTTTTGAGATCCGAAACGTTCTTGGTTTTGTTACCTGTTTTACACTTGGAGCTAAACCATCTTCCTTTTTTTTGCATAGGCCTACGTTTTATTCAGATTTATAGCTTCTGGCATCCTTCATTCATAAGTAGGCAGAATTAACTTTCCTATATCCTCCACCAAAAACTTATTCAATCTGGGGTTGGTTTTTTTTACCACAACTTGCCCCTATTGCTGTTTGGGAAGTATAAAAAAAATATATGAAATGGTACGTTCAACTTTGATGATCCTCATAAGATTAATAAATCAGACCTATTTCACATATTATAATTTGTGCGATATTTCAACAACAAAGAACTAACAACAGTTTTCAGAGATATTAAACTTCATATCAGCTATGCAATTAATTAGGCTGTGGAATTAGTTTAATTCATTCTTTATATTATTGCCAGTGACGTGGCAATGAAGCATAAGGCTCCAGAAATAAAACAGATAGAGGCTCAATGCAATGGGTCCATTGGGAAGTTAACAAAATTGAACAAATAAATGTTATATTTGTAGGAATATCATAGAGGACAGTAATATCATATGATTTGGATATACATACCCGTAAAACTTTTGGACCTTGGCTTCAAATTCTACCATCAGGCCTCTAAACATCACACATCATACACATACACAAAAGTTACGATCCTATAACTAACATCACACTGTCACACATACACAAAAGTTACAATCCTATAACTAACATCTCACTGTTACACATACACAAAAGTTATTATCCTATAACTAACATCACACTGTCACACATACACAAAAGTTACGATCCTATAACTAACATCTTACCGTCACACATACACAAAAGTTACGATCCTATAACTATTATCTAACCGTCACACATACACAAAAGTTATGATAGTTATGATCCTATAACTAACATCTCACTGCCACACATACACAAAAGTTACAATCCTATAACTAACATCACACCGTCACACATACACGTCAGTTTCAATCAATTCTATCACACATATTCATAGGAGCCTACGGTTTTCAAATGAGGAAAACTAGCCGATATTATTATAAGTGCTACACAATGTAAATAAATCATACATAATAAAATATTGTATCAAAACAGTAGGTGCCATTTTTATGTGGTATGACATTCTGTGCTACAACAATATTCATCTATACCATCTCTATCTTTCTTTTCACCTGATTTCAGATCACAGTTGATAATTGTTGAACAAAAAGACTAAATCATATTAATTACCAGTACATGTTTGTCATAATTTCATGATACAGGATGTTTCGATACCCTACATCCCCCCTGGTCAGCCAATCTCAGAATAGATAAAACAAGATAGTACATGAAATAGGTTTCAACAGTAATCATTTCTAATCTCAAATCCAAATTTCAAACATTTATTATTTGGATACATGGTACTCTACCACTGGCTTTTCTAACAGCCTCCAAACACGACAGGTAAGACTCAACCAAACAAACAAGTCAGTATCAAATTTCAAGTCTGTCAAAACATTTTGAGGAGATGTATTAGTAGGATTATCTTGGGAGTTCTTGAGGCCTTTCCAACTTTGTCTTTTCATTATTGAGCCTAAATGTTCACAAGCATTCGAATTTGGTGATGGTTCAGGCCATTTGTCATTTCCACAACAATCCATGACAAAGCCCTGTGTGTGTAAGTTGTCGCAATGTGAGCTCTGGCTAAAAGCAAACAAAGCAGATTATTCTCATCTGGATGTGGCCAGAAAAACAAGTGGTAGTGGTAGACATACCAAATGTTGAAATAAATCTATGAAATTTTGGATTTGAGATTAAGGCAATGAGGTGGAAGGGGGGGGGGGGGGA
Source organism: Dirona albolineata (assembly GCA_031763155.1). Classification (NCBI taxonomy): domain Eukaryota; kingdom Metazoa; phylum Mollusca; class Gastropoda; order Nudibranchia; family Dironidae; genus Dirona; species Dirona albolineata. Next base: position 15,341 of record JARFNW010137755.1, on the reverse strand, counting down.
TCTAAGGTATTGAAACACCCTGTAGTGTCTTACCAAAACTTGTGTTGTAAAATCTGTCACAAAAGAAAGATATGTGATACATTACTTCCCAGACTTCCGTCATAAAACACACCAAAAAATGAAAGACATGTGTTAACTTCCTTTTTGAAAAAACTATAAAAAAGAGGTGTACATAACCTATATTTTTCATTTTTTCTGTTACAGGCGTTTTGTCAAGTAGCCTTCTATCTAAAATACACTGTGTCATGTGTGGAATATCTACAGGTGATTGGGTGTGTGTTTGTGTGAGTATTTACTGAGACTTGCGAGTCATTTGATCAAATAAAGATTGTTATAATATATCATGCTATAAATATTTTAAAACTTTCTATTCAAATATTTGATAAATACCATGTATGAGTTTGAGCAATAATTCCAGTAAAATGTTACTAAAAACCCTTGAAAAATGTTGCATAAATAAATCAAAATAGTTACATGAATTAATCAAAACGTACAATTTTAGAAACAGCTACACATTTTGATCCACATAGCTCTAAACATTGATAACAAATAAAACATACAACTGCCCTGAGGGAGGGGTAATGCACTAAAAACACCGTCATCATCATCATCATGATCATCTTCATTGATGCGGTAATGTACACATTGGAATGAATCAGCTATCAGCATAAAGTGAATAAATAAATCTACAGCAAAGTTGTAAGTGAAAGTCTTCACCAGTTGAGTTTGATTTGTACAAAACAGTCAGTTAATATTCATTTTGGCCTCACTGCCGCCAATTGACATTTCCAAATGACGGCTCTTGCACGCAGTGCAGGACGTACAGTCTTTGACGCAGCCAGCGACTCTTGGTATCAATAACAATATTTTATGTATAAAGTTTTATAAATGCACGCCAATGGCCAATGTCAGCTCTTTTGTTCTGTGTTGTTTGTGTCATTTTTTTTACTTAATGCAGCACAGGTTATCTCCAATTTTCAAATCCAGCTCTTTCAACGAACCAGCGTTATCTCTTTACCATCTTTCAAAACAGTGTCCGAAATAAATGAAAATTGGAGCGGAGTGGGCACCGTTGGTAAACAGAAATAATAGTAGGAAAATGTTGCAGTGCCAGTGATAGAGACAATAAACAGGGAATTTAAAAAATAGTAGAAAAAGGGGGAGATTGAACCAATCCCTGCCACGGCAACACCGCCTTGCTGACTACAGCAGACCCACATGCTAGTAAGTCTGTGCCCAGCCAGTACACATGACCCGATACAGAGTTGGAAAATTTATGGATCAAGATTGTTAAGGCAAGCAGGGGATCAGCCCACTATGCATGTATGAATGAATATAGTATATCAGTAATATTTGATTTTGATCCTGCCTTATGCAATATCATGTGTTAAAACAGAGCTTGTTGTCAACACTTATATCTTCTTGGGGTTAATAAAGTGTATCTTATTTCACCATATCTTTAAAATGTATATTCTGTCATCCAATTGAAGTATATTTATTATACATATACTCACTATAAAGAAACCCTACACACCCACAACATTCCACCCACCCAAGCCTTCAAACCTGCTGTGGACAGAAAGCTCAGGATGGTACAAGAGGACGGATTAAGTAAGTAAAGTAAAGTACTCACTATATACTCTCACACCAGTGAACATAGCTTGACAGTAGATCACCACTATTCCTATTTTCTATGTGACAGACCTCTCAGCCTGTGTCGTCTTTGTCCTTACTACTGCCAGTCATTTCTATCAGCTGGTCCAAAGATGAATCATCTTCTTCCTTATGACCTTTACCCTTTCCTTTACGGTGACCCTTTCTCGAGGAGGGGTTGACTGGGGGAACGTCTTCAGACCACCTAGATGCCCCAGCTCCGTCCTTTAGACGTTCTTCCGATTCCGCGTGATCATCCTCAATGCTGGTTGCACTCTGTGGTAAACCCCGCTGATCTGGCCTTGAACTTGAACCTTTCCCTCTAGACTCTCTGTCACTTTTTCTCCTCCGTAATCTTTTTTCATATTTCTCAGATTTTTGAATCTTTGACGTGTCTCTTGCTTTGCGCGACGGTGATTTCGATATTGGTGCTTCCTGTCTTTGTGGAGGGGAAGCTAACCCTGACGATTCTTGTAGCGAGTCGGGAGTTTGGAAAGATCCCCTATCGGACGGGGCAGCTTTCAAGTCTGTGAAATCGACGTCAGAGTTGTCTTTCGAGGACATGGGGTGGAGAGGGGCCACACGGTTGTGGTAAACAAGATTCTTTCTTTTCTTGATCGGGGTGGGTACTTGGGGTGCCGGTTGGCTCTGGCTCTGTTCTTGGCTGACATTTGACCCATTTATATCATTTTTATGTTCCTTGGCAGGCTGACCTTTGGTCAGATCAATGTCCTTCTCCCAGGCCAGCTGGTCAACGGCACCGGTCAGCATGTCAAAACCAATATTACGATCTCTTGGAGACCTTGGCCCACTTGCTGACGGAGATAGATGATTTGTAGAGGCGGATGGATTTGACACGATAGAGGATCGACCTTTGGTCAAGTCAATGTCCTTCTCCCAGGCCAGCTGATTGACCGTGTCGGTCAACATGGACAAACCAGCTGGATCTCCAGATCTTGCACTTATACTTCCTGCCCCCCGTCCAGACTCTTTGAGTTGGAAGGGGGCACCTCCACCTCCTTGCTTCTTCGAACGCAACTGACGAACCACCTCTTTGCCAAGTAGCTGTTGATGGCGATGGAAACAGAGGGGGTGGGGGAGGGGTGTTGGGATGGTTATGTTGTAAATGAACAATAAGGCAAACAATTTTGACAACGGAGTGAAATAATTATGAGTTTGATGTTCAAGAATTCTGTGACGTATTCCCTCAGGACAGCTCTAACTTGGGGAGTCGATGGCGCAGTGGTTAAGTCATTCGCCTTTGGTTCAAGAGTTTGCAGGTTCAAATCCCGGTGGAAGCCCTGTGTTTTTACTCAATACCTCGATCCTACTTGCGGCACTGTACTGCTGCTGATGCCTGGGTTATTCCCATCTACCCTCGGAATAGACCCTAAGTTAAGTGCGGACGAACTTTCGACATCGATTTCTATCCAGTCTTCCTCTTTGCATCCAAATACCTACACCCCCTCTTTTCTATCACCTCTGATATTGTTTCTTGCCATACTTTCTTTGGTCTACCTCTTAGTTGCCTACATTCCAGAATTTCTTTCGGAATCCTACTTTCATTCATGTTGTAAGCTCCTTTTTGCTTATAAAAGTATTCCCTAATTGAGACTTTAGATGCTTTGAAAATTCTTTGATTTATTTCTTCTTTTAAACTTCAGTTAGAATTGATAACCACTCCTAGGCAGATACAGGTATCAACTTTAATAATTCTCCGCTAAGTTTAATTTTATGGCTGTTTTGTTCTCTACTTATAGTTTTTGTTATATAATCATAGAAAATGTAGGAAACTTTCCGCTCCCATCCTGAGGCAAAACCAAAACCAAAAACACCCTGCCAATGATAAATAGTTTATAAAGAATATGCAAATGAAGCAGTGGCTGGAAATAGACAGGACCAGAAGCCCCAATCAACAACCCTGTCACCAAAACGAGGCTGAGGAACAAGAACGAGAGTCAGTTATTGACCCAACGGTACATACGTCTGAGTCAACTGATCCAACAGTTCTGAAAGTGGACTGAAATATATATATTTTTTCAAAAATGATTTTCGTGAAGTACGTTTACAGTATAATCCTACTCTGAGACTCGGATGTAAAACGGCTGCGTCGTGAAATTGGCACTACGCCGTTAAAGATCACACTGACCTATGCAAAAGCAGGGATTTACAAACAACAGAGGTGCCACTTAAACCTATTATACACAGTACATTGTCTGAACTTTCAGCAGTCATACAATTTAAAGTCACCAGTCATCATTGAGAGCAATTATGTTAAACGGTGGTTGATAACGTCCCAGAACTTTTCATGTTCATCTAAAGATTCAGGCGACTGTCCGTCATTTGCATCTCTGAATCAACAACAACAATGGACAAAATACACAGCAATGCAATTGAGGTACCAACCTGGAATTTGGAATACCGGTTACTGAAGGTGGGTCTCTCTGTGGCCGGCAGGTAGCGGCGAATACAGTCAAGGTCATTGATTCCTATCATACCGTCCACTGGGGAAATATAGAGGAAGGAAATGGTGTCAACTCGGACAGGATTCTATCAACCCAACTCTCATTTCATAATATATGAAATAGGTGTCGCCTTCTCTAGTAAAAATAGTTTTTTAAAGGCCTTTTATTGGTCAAATTTCATCACTATTTATATAAACCAACAATAAATCATTGTTTGCAATAGCCAAACATAATTGTCACCAGTTCCCGAGTTGAGCAGCTAGAAATCTGAACCTATGATGAGGTGGGTAGACAAAATGTAGCTTGAATAAATGGATAGGATAAAAACGATGACATTTTGACCATAGAAAATTAACTGAAAAATGAAACGGTTAGTGTCAGTCAGAAGCAAATCATAAATGTCATTTCACGTTAGAGCAGCCTGTTGAGTCAGTGGATTGCTTTCACCACCGCCAAAAATCACCCCCCCCCCCCCCCCCCCCGCCCATATGTTGCCAGAATGCCCTTACCAAGCAGTTTGCTGATGAAGAGGACGCTCTGTCCCCACATAAATACTCCTGCCCGAGTGCCTTCAAGGGAGGCAAGCTTTTGCTGACTTCCTGGTGTAGACCTCTCTAACTCCACCAGGCCTTTTGGGACGTAGTAATACATGGGGAGCAACTCTCCTGGAGTAGGAAACAAAATATGGCGAAAAAAATATATGTGTATAAAAATAATAATAATAATGCACAACAACCTATAGCAGTCTGTTGCTATCCTTGGACAAGATGCTTTACTTTGATTGCCTCACACGACTGTAGGAATGGGTACCAGCCCACAGCTGGGCAAGTAATCTGCAAGTTATACTATAGGTAGAGGAGACGAATCGTCTCTGTGTCCGTATCACAGAATGGAAACCAGGATAAGCACCAGTTCTATCGGTCTCAAGGCTCTGGCCGACACCAAATACAAAGTCTGTAGTCAGTAACAGACTGGGTAGGCTGTGTTTCCCGATTCCCGACCTATCTTGACAAATATTGCAACGAGATGAAAGATAGCCTTGGTTTTGTCTCTTTTGTTGATCACATATATGTCCAAATATGTTGGTTGTAATTTTTATATACCTGTTTAATTTCCGAATGATGATGATAAGTAATCTATTTCAGTCTGGGGCGGACTGATTGACCCTACACTCATCACATTGGAAAGTAAAGATAAAAAATAATAATGGCGGTGTTAATGATTGAGTACCCGATAACTGGCAGCAAACCAACTTGTTGACTGGCAGCTCCTACTGTATGTTCCCTGTAGATTTGAAAACTGTGAATGACACAATAAATGAAGTAAAATCTGCAAACTTGACATTGCACAGGGGGACACACTATCAAACCGGTCTTTTCTAATTCTTCAATCAATCTTGGAACTATAATTTCAATGCGCCAATATTTACACCAGACAGACCACTGGATGTGACGGCACTCACCTTGGCTAGATTTGTACAAGCTCTGCTCCACCAACTCCTGGTAGATTTTCTGGTCATCTTTGTCGTTCCGGAAAATACCTGAGGATTGATTCCAATGAATTAAGGGAAATTTGTCACTCTATTCCATGACAAAAATATCCCCAAAAATTGACAGGTAATTCTACACCACCACTATCGTAATCCATCGTAACATTGACCAATACCACAATTATCATGGACGATGAGAAAAAAGGAACTAGAGTATAATCGTAATCCATCGTAACATTGACCAATCCCACAATTATCATGGACGATGAGAAAAAAGGAGCTAGAGTATAATTCATGTCAGCATTTGTCTTCTCTTTTATCTCACATCTTTTAATGTGAAAATAAATGAAGAGGGAGCAGGCACTGATGGTCTAGAAGACAGAATGACAGTGGGATCATGTAACAGTGCCAGTGAGAGACAAGAACAGAAAATCCTCTCGAAAAGTCCCCTCGGTCGACGAAAATCTTTTTTTCACTTTCTGTTCTTGTATCTCACTACCACTGTTACATTATCCCATGTATCTCACTGACACTGTTACAATATCCCGTGTATCTCACTGCCACTGTTACATTATCCTGTAGCGGTTAGCTAACAGGAAGGTTGAATACAACAATCGTTTTGGATTCTTGTGGTTTTTATTTGGTTCATAATGCGAAAGGCAGTGGAAGTGAGAGTGAGCAACGGTGAGAGAGAAAAGAGCACAACATTAATTCTATGACGTCACAAAGTACACATGAAAGAGTTCATTAATAGTGTGATGCGGTGCGATGATCGCCACAATCCCATGTATCTCACTGCCACTGTTACATTGTCCCATGTATCTCACTGCCACTGTTACATTATCCCATGTATCTCACTGACACTGTTACATTATCCCATGTATCTCACTGACACTGTTACATTATCCCATGTATCTCACTGCCACTGTTACATGATCCCATGTATCTCACTGCCACTGTTACATGATCCCATGTATCTCACTGCCACTGTTACATCATCCCATGTATCTCACTGCCACTGTTACATCATCCCATGTATCTCACTGACACTGTTACATTATCCCATGTATCTCACTGACACTGTTACATCATCCCATGTATCTCACTGACACTGTTACATTATCCCATGTATCTCACTGCCACTGTTATATTATCCCATGTATCTCACTGTCACTGCCACATTATCCCACTACATCATTCTGTCTTTTAACATGGTATTCACAAATCTTAAAACATTTCCAAATCTACGACACAATCTGTTGGAGGATATCCATCCTGAACGCCAACTTTTGACGCTGACTGTACTCCACAGTATCCACAAAAAAATATATGGGTGCAAGCATACCAAGGCCACAAAGCTGAGCTGAAAATGTTCAAAAAGCCTGCAAGACCCGTGACATGCCACAACACCATGGTGACATTAGTAATCCCAAGTAATGCATATGAATAAATAACGACAGGGCGAGAGGGAGAAAGCCAGAAAGCCAGCAACGTGTTTTCAACAGGTTGAAATAGCAGGAAATATTAGACCCATGAAAATACACACATCATGGACTCATTGCATTGACTTCCTGTCCAAATCCATTTCTGGGAACCCAGTGTTAAATTCCGACCACTATCTATGTGCAGTTTAGTGCACACTTTACTTCCAGCCAAGCATTTTCTCGTCCGTCCAAAATCAGCAATAAACACCCCCCCCCCCCCCCTCAAAACAACAACGATGATAGAGGATTTCAAAATTACTTTAAAATCCCTGCAGCTAAATTTATGTTATCTGTAAATGCTAAATTATCATTGTACTGGTGTCAACGGCAGAAAAACAAATTCATAGAATCAAACAGCAGCTCTTAGAAAACCATCAAAAAGGTGAAAATGAAAAAAGAAGGCTTGCCACCCTCCACTCATGCCATATTTTACAATATCAAGAACCATGACTATGCCTATGCCATGTCTACTCACTGTCAATAAGGAGGTAGACGTAGAACATGGGCCATTCCGATTCAATGTTGTCAAAAATCTGACGATAAAAAGGGAAACATTCATTTAGGGTGTACTAACGAAAAATAATAATTGTGAGGCAAAAAAATTAACTAAATTAAACTGAAAGCAGCAGGGGATAAAGCCACCGAGATAAACCAGCCAAGATTTAAAATCAAGTGGTAATATGGGACTGTGTTGAAATGGCATGAGTCAAATTACTTGATTAGTTACGTCAGAACTATTTATCATGAATGAAGTTTAGTTTTAACAAATTATACCTTGCATACACCAAAAAGCGCAATAAGTTTTTCATGAAGAAAGCCAAGTAATAATAGGAAATAATAATAATAATAGGAAATAATAATAATAATAATAGGAAATAATAATAATAATAATAATAATAATAATAATAATAACAATATTATCAATAATAATAATAATAATAATAATAACAATAATAATAACAATATTATCAATAATAATATCAATAATAATAATAATAACAATAATAATAAAAATAATAATAATAATAATAATAACAATAATAATAAAAATAATAATATCAATAATAATATCAACAATAACAATATTAAAATAACACACACATATATGGTGTTTCAACCCAAACAAATAAAACCTTGATTTCAGCAGGCTTGTAGTATTTCCTGTTCTTCTCCTCCATTGTGGTTTTGTAGCCGTCCCTGAGAAACCTTTTAATTCCATAATTGCCTTTAAGCTTGCGGATTACTTTTTCCACTGTGCGATCACGGATTGGTTTCTCGTGGATTCCAAATGCGGGCCAGCTCACGGCAGTCAACAGGGACGCATCAGTGTTCTGAAATACATATTCCATAATGAGATGTATTTATGCAAGGAATCATTCAAACCTCAATCACCACACATATTTGTTCAACACTAATCCTCAACCCTTAATCATTGGTGTCATTTGTTAAACAAATTGCATCAAATAAACAAGTAATTATATCAATGGTGAAAATGAGATGAAAAGTTTAATGCACAAAATCAGTAGGACAAGTCAGTTACAGCATTTACAATTTCCCCACAACTTGGCCATTCCTTGTTCATTGGGAAGTACAGACAAATTATGGAATCGTGCATTCAACTTTGAAATGCTCACGGATTCGTTAATTCCTTTTTCAGTGGAAATTTGTGAAATATTTCTTAAAATAGACAGACCAGAAAAGTAGCATATCTGTTTCAAGTTTCAAAGTACTCCAAAATAGACCGATGTTATTTCCTGCTTCCTTACTTTATTTCCTGCTTCCTTACTTTAGAATTGGATTCCCGAGGTAGGATCGTTTCAAAGATGGTTCTGTTCCTGTTGTGAGCATCGATGTCTACAAAGATGACCGACCAGGCCGCTCCGTTCTCCCCAAAGAGGTTACAACCGTTGATGGCCTCTAGGGCTGCTTTGGCCATACCCAGGGAGCTACAGAACGAAAGACGACGGAAAATAAAAACAATTTAAAAAGCAGCTGAAGTGCGAGGCAAAGTATTTATAAAGGAATTTATAGATTTTGTCCACAAGCCAGATATGATGATATGTGTCCCTAAAGCACGGAGATAGAGGGATTTGATGAAGGAAATTTATTACATTTTGAGTTGGCTTTTCATTTTGGTTGTTCTTTTTCCTGTTTTGGAATTTGGGACAAATCATTTGTCGCCAAAGTAATGAATGGCACTGTGATCTTGAAAATGCTTTGACATAAAATACTTAATCTGAAATTAGAATCAACCTTAAATTCTTTTTTTTTTTTAATGGACCTATTTGTTTTATTCAAACTTGTTTCTAGTAATGATAATCAAAACTACTGTGAAACCAAAATGATATGAGGTGTACCAAACATTTTGGACCAATTTTTTTGAAGAGAATCATGGTTTCTTGCGATGATGGCTGCTAAATTATGTCAAGTATAATTCCAAAAGTAAAATCAAAAGAAAAAGGAAAAAGAGAATATGATTTGTAACTTTTACAACTTGTATTCACAATGATAGGATGCATCAGGAAAGACAAGCAATGTTTTGTGGCAACGTGGGATTCATTTCCTAGAAAAGGATGGATTAACAGTCGGTGTCCCTGCACAAGTACAAGCTCACTGACTTTACATCATTCTCTGCCTTTTGCCGTGAACTCATTCACACGTGAGCCTAGTGAGGAAAAATTGCTCAAACCGACTTTCCCAAGGACTCAAAGTCTGGCCTAAGATTGCAAGGAATTGAACCAGGGTTCTCACAAACTTAAGTCCAGCAGTGTAGCCAACAGACCATCAAAGTCAAAACAATGCAGACTATTTTGGTGAATTGATCAAACAACCATTCAATAAACACTGACAACCAATTGAAATATCGAGAGTAACGTGGTTTATACATCAAATCACCTGGCGTGGATTTCGGTGCTTCCATTGTTGTACTTGCTTCCCCTCTCCCACATCCCATAGTCAGGCGTTCGGTACGCCCTCTCCACATAGAACACCAGGTTCTGGATGAAATTCACTTCATCTGTTGAATAAACCACCTGAAAAGAAATGGGGAAAAATATAAATATTGAACCCACAACTCCAAGAAAAAGTTGATCCAAGACACAAAATGTCTGAGAGTCTTGTGTCTCATTCACAGAAAGTTAATAAAGTAGTTTAAAAAATGTAACAACGGCCACGTATTATATCATATCTTGTACTGGCAAACCAAAATAATGGAGAAAAGAAAAGCCTGTCACATTTAAAGGAAAGGTATCTGGTCGACAGGTGTTGCCAAACAGGAAATGCAAATGTATCAAAGTGTTTTCCCCTGTGAGTCACTACTTTGTTTGTCATCTGCTGTTCCCTTTAGAACCATTATCAAACAGTGTACGGACCAGCTCTGTATCTCGCCGATGACAGTGTACAAGGCAGAAGGCATCGATGTGCAGACCCAGGTAAAACGTATCCAGGTTAAGTGCAAGTCAGTGCCCCACTAGTACACATGGCCTAATGCAGAGCTGGAAAATCTATGGATCAAGATTTTTAAGGCAAGCAGGGGATCAGCCCACAGTGCCACTAATTCGCCTCCTTGGGGTTTTTGGTTAGATTTACCAACATTAGGGGAATTCCAATGTCGAAGAATCTGAACTTATGGGAACAAACAATAATACAAATATTTCTATAAAGTATTCGTCCTTTAATTCTAGACGGACAAAAATATTTTTTGCAGGATGTCTGCACCGAATTGCACCAGACTAATGGCACTTCAACATTGGGTCCATCCTGGAAACAATCTCAAGGTAATGGATTAATAGTAGATTCAATTAAATTCCTGATCTCTCTCCTTTTTTGTTAGATCTTTATTTTCCTTCTCTATCTATTTTCTTTTTGTTGTTTTTTGTTTTTCATTAACTTCAAAAAAATAAACGAGATACGAATGTTTTGAATACCTGAAGCCCTGATGAAATCATCTGAACCAGGAACAACAGGAAGAGGGCAATAGCGTCAATCTACATGGAGGACAGAAAATGACCATGGAAGATATCAAATTTCAACTAGATACTTTCATTATGTTATGGCAGATCTTACAACAAGATATATAACTCTCTTATTCCTTTCTATACATTTGCACACCAGACGCAGACAGTGTGTATCTCTCCCATTCACATGTCAGTCTAGTTCAGAAATGTAGAAAATAAAAGCTGAAATTGAAAATTCATTAATATCAACAACAAAAATCACAGTGTGATATAAAGTCCCTAAATACTTAACCACCATACAGAATCTTGACAATCTTACCAAAACCATTAAAGACGTTCTATCACTATTTAACTATGGTATGAATATTAGGTCAAGTCCCAAAGACGTTTAAACACAGTGACTCGACTTAACATCCATTAGACGAGAGCATGTTGCGTCTAACAGCAGACCCAATGAGTTAAATATTGGGATGATTAAATCTGAGAAACAGATATAAACCTTTTTACCAGGCATTGGCAACCTTGGCATATTTAAACATCATTATTATCTCATTGCATGCTGCTAACAGTGGCTTCAAGCTTTCTTTGTCACCGCTCAAAAGATATCACATGTGCCCAAATTCCAATTTGTGACTTTTTTTGACTGGTTGAAAGACATATCATCATTATTATGTTTTGAATATTTTGGGGTCAGTTGAGTGCTTACCTGAAGATGTTCATACTCATCATCCTTGTAAGTCGGATCCCCAGTCAAAAGATCAAAGGTTGAATGCAGAGCAAATGCTGGGTTTTGATTGGATTTGAACTTCTCCACCTTCAAAGAAAAAAACCAACCCAAAATAGGGTAAATGTTGCAGTTCAAATGAATTTGAGGCTAATAAAACTAATAATAATGATAAAAATAATATTATAATATTGCTCTCCTTTCGTTTTTAAAATAATCTTCCCCAATGAATGAAAATCAAACCAACAGTGGACAAAACAGTCGAAACCAGTTACTCCAAATCGATTTGGGATTGATACTGCTAAGAATTTTGAAATATCCAATCAAAATATAAAGAAAAATCTCTCATGGGTTTGTTTTGTGATGTTTGATATATCTGGGAATGTGAAATAACTGTCCAATGGAGTCCTGAAACTTGATGATGCTTACTAAGGTAATGAATGCAATACTCTCCATTTACTTTAGGTCCCCCCCCCCCCCCTTATGTTCCCTACCTTGTCCGCTTGCCTGATCCAGCACATGAGGACTCCCCGCATACTTTTGACAGCAGCCTGACCCAATTCGTGGGCCCTGCCCTGGTCATGGTCAATCTTCCTGTTTGGAAATAAAGCAATGAGACGTTTGTACTTTATTACAATGAATGGCATTTACACAGCACTTTTATCCACAATCATCACTGTTATCTAAGCACTTTAAAGTAACACATCTGTCCTAGGAAAGCAACGGAATACTGGACACTTATCACGCCACACATGATCTGGTATACGTGAATACAATTTTTGGACAAGGATGACGCTGTTTACAATAGATGGGACCTCTGAATTTAACATCTGTTCTGATACGACAAGGTCAGCAGGTCAAAATGTCTTACCTAAGGACAGCCAACCTGGCAGTCCTAACCACTGGGCTATCGACGCTGCACAGTATGATAATAATTATAGTAAAAAGCATTCATTCACAATTCATTCTTACTTGTATGCCTGATGCAAGGCCCAGGATGCCACAGCACAATAGATGGTGTCCCGAACATGAGCGATGGAGTTGGTGTTACTGGGTGACCCGATGGATGGGAAGAGGCCGATGGTGGGGCTCTGGTACTGCAATATCTGACATTTCACTGTTCATGTAGGGGGAGGGGGTGGAGGGGGAAAACAAAAATTAAATAAAAGGTTGCGTTTTAGATGTAATTTTTCCTATCTTTTTTTCACTGCAATTTCATTCTAAAAATGGAGGCGTAACTGATATAAAATGTATCTACTTTTAATTCTTTAGCAGAGGAATAAATTTATAAATATTGAAATATTTCTTTTGTCAAGGCTATATGCCTATCTGGTACCTTAATCCCATTTATTTCAAGTAAATACCCATGATGTATTTGCCATCAAAAAATCAAGGAATGCTGGCAATCAAGCATAAAAAGCTTAAAATTAGCCACCAAAAAAAAAGCAAAAAAAAGTTTCATGGATTTGGTGCAATGTCTTTTATTTGCTCTTGACCACCACATATCATTTTGCTAATCATAATGGTGAAATTATACTTTGCAATTAATTGACCTTTCAATTTTAGAATAGGTCCTACTTACATTGTGTATAATAGTAATCCAATTTGACGCTGACCATGTGCGGCTCTTTGTCTTTCAGTGTGTGGATGCCCGGCAAGGCGCCCGTTCGGGAGTCATGGTGTGTCTTATCCATTGATATGGCAAACTCCGAGGACCAAGTCAATCAAATGGCTACACCTATTTATTTCTATTGCCACTTCAACATCCTAATTTAGAATTCTACTCTTTTACTTTCCCATCGCACTGAAATTGAAATATAAAAAAAACCCCAGTAACATCAATGATAATAAATAATAATCATAATCATAAAATCAATTAATAATAATAATAACAATAATAATAATAATAATAATAATGCGTAATAAAAAACAAAAAACAAAGCATCCTATCCAGAAGGGTGACATATTGTCATTCAGTCTGCTTCACGCTACGGAAACCGGGATAAGCACCGGCTCTATGGGCCTCAAGGCTCGGAAGGACTTTACTGTTTTACTTAGATATACCTTAATTATATTATATATATCAATTTCAAACATTTTTGTTAGAGTTTGCAAAGCATAGCTCATGCTGACAAAAATAATAATCTTCAGAACATGAAAAATAACATAAGATTGATTTCAAGTGAAGCATATATATATCCATTTTAATTTTAGGGCATTGGTGCTATAATAATGTGCGTGTTCAAATTAGATTTTCTCACATTTCCAATGCGGAAAGGAAGGGCAGTAAAACTTGTTACAACTGGCCTAATTGGCAGCTTACAGAGACCAACTCTGGCCAGTCAATAAAAGTGACCCCAGTTCACTAAAACATTTATATATATATATGGAAATTATCCAAAATACAGCCCTGTCCTGATGGATATTTAATAAAAAATAATAGTGTACGTTAGTATTATAGTATAGCCTATAGATGTAGATAGAGACAATAGAAATGATTTCAGCACCCAAGTAGGTCTTCTCAGTTTCAGGAGAATGTGGCCGCTATTGATAATAACAAAGTTGAAAAATATAGTTGAACATTATCTCTGGTGTCATGTAGAGGTTACAGCGAGGAATGTGACAGTGAGGCAGTGCTTATTCAAGATCATCACCATGCTCTAAGCGCTTTACTAGAAGATGATGATGCAACTTGCAGGGGTTTAGACTTTAAAACCTAGAGTTAAATTTGCACACAACCATAAGGGGGTTTAAATTTTGTACAAATTTAGATCACATGATACTTGCTCATTTTGTTATTGACATAGCCATTTCTAAAACCCTCCTAGACGTCTAAGACGTAGCCGTAGTTCCAAAAGTAACGCAAGAGTATATATTCTACAGAATCTTCAGCCTCAACCAATACTCAGCAGTTCTCCATCATTTGGCATGACTGTGCGGTAGAGTTGTGCCGAACTGTATCGAGCGCTCGTTAACCCGCTGACAGTTCATACGCGGTCGAATAACGCACGTTTGAAATGCGGACCTTTCGAATAAACGAATCTTTTAACCCATACACGGTACACAAATCTTTTAACCCACAAAACGAGCAAGTGGGTTAAAACACTCGATGACTCGATGCCATCCACTCATGATGATGGTTGTGATTGTATTGTAATTGTAGGTGAGAGTGGCTTATCTAATCTAAACGTGGGGGATTGCGGTGTGTGTGTGTGTGTGTGTGTGTGTGTGTGTGTGTGTGTGTGTGTGTGTGTGTGTGTGTGTGTGTGTGTATGCGCGCGCGTGTGTTGGCCGAGGGTGATTATTAGTAACAATAATAATAACATGACGTTTATGAAAGGAGAGTAAGATGGGATAGTCAGTGTCTTTGTCTTTTAACATAATGTTATTGTAACGCATTAATTGCTATTGCTAAAGCGAGTGACGTGAATTATGGATGTGAGTTGAGGTATGTTGGAGGGGAGGGGAGGGGAGGGGAGAGGAGTGTGGGGGAGGGGGGAGAGAATTGGGGTCCGTCTTCTTAGCTTGATATCCAATGTTTAAATTTCATTTTCTATATAATATTAATAT
>JARFNW010137744.1:0-10691 GCA_031763155.1 Dirona albolineata | reverse complement strand
CAGTGCAACTTCTGGATAACGACACCCCTGAATAACGACAACCCCTGGATAGCGACATTGACCTCTGGTCCCGATTTATTTGCTATATATTATTAGTAATAAAAACCCCAAAATAGCGACATACATTTTTAGCAAAAACCCCCGTTTAGCAACACCGATATAGCGATAATCGTCAGTTGTCACCGACATTTGTTTACCAAAATAGGCAACCTTGATGCCGACTAGCATTATCTCGTGCTCTTAGCCAATAAAAACGCTTATTTTCCGACCGTGTAACTATTAAACCCTTTGTCAACAGGAAAAATACACATTCTGACGTGGTTGGGACGTGTCTTATCACAGGCACTGGTCCGCGCATCGCATCGTTATATTCACGGGTCTCACTACGCCCCCTTTTTCCGCCATCTTGAAAACCTCAGGATAACGACACCCCTGGATAACGACATAATTTTCCGGTCCCGGGCGACGTCGTTATCCGGAAGTTGCACTGTATAGAATACAAGGATTAAAATGTTGGTGTCTGGCAGTAAAGGGATTAATCAGGTCAATATCAAACTGAACATGTTACAAACTTGACAAAATAAGAAATGTTGCATGGCTTAGTGTCGGCCAGTTTTCATAAAAGACAAAATATATGCAAGCACAGTCCATTCCGCTTCATCGCAACTTGTTTGGGGACAGGAAAATATTGGCAATTAAGCAACAGTTACAGTAATAGAAATATAACTTTGAACAGAGTACCCTATAATGCCGGGGGTACCCGTGCAAGATGATGAGCTTTCCCCTCTCACTTTCCATTGGCCTGGGATCCTATCAAGTGGCTTAATCTAAGGTGTATAGTTTTACTTCTACCACTGAGTGGCCGCCATAAAAAAAGTGATGTTTCTGCCACATTACTAGTTTGTCCGCGGAAGAACAATTTTGTATTAATTAACAACTGATCTGAGTCGATTCAGATAAAATATTTTAAGAAGCAAGTCTGGAATGATTGTAGGCTCCCAGCCGCAGTTATGTGGACAGAATGATAGTAGGATAATGTTATACAGTGCCGGTGAGAGACAAGAACAGGAATACAAAAAAAGATTTTCATCAACCTCTGAGCTAATCTGCCAGTTATGTGAGGGGGGGGGGGGGCATTCCAATCCCTTATTTATTGTCCTTGGATAAAACGATTCCTGCCTGGCACTGCCCTAAGTCTGTCAAGCCCTTCAGGCCTGGACGTGATGCAAGGGCTATTCTGAAAAATCCAGTGCGTCAGCCAGAATTCAAACCTGAAAGTGGTGAAAGAGTTAACCACTGTGCCATCGGCTCCCTCAATGAAAACTAATTTAAAGGTCAAATCTAGACCAAAAGGAGCTGCAATTAACCGACGTGAGTTGTGAGTGTCATCTAATTACATAGAATTCATTCAGATTTGGGTGGAGAGTTGGGTTTAACTGGTTTGCGATTAAGCGAAGTGGACAATGCAACAACCAGCAATTTTCTCTCTAAGAGATTAAATAAATAAAAATACACCAAAACAATGTGACAAGTGTTCCTTTCCAAAAAAAAATTTGACTAAGACTCATAAATGTCAACAATCTTAAGACAACAACAATCCTATAGCGTCAACAATCCTATAGCATCAACAATCCTATAGTAAAGTAATGTTCATCTTGCCTTGAGGGACAAATTTACTCTTTCATTCTTACATAGTTCACTTTGATATGCAATTCATTCGAAACACTCAAACTATAACCTGTTGTCTCTAAATTGTAAACTTTCAACCAGAATTGCAAAACACCATTATATTGACCATTTGACTTTTTTGTTGTTGAAAAAAGACAAAAGACAAAAATGCAAATTGCATTCAATTTGCAATCATCTAATCAAATTTTTTTCTACAACAGAAAATTAATTTTGTTGACAGCATACCCTTCGGACTGTGAGCTGTCAAAAAATATTAAAATGTCTTGATCAATGCGTGATTTCTAAATAAATGACACAAAATAAAACATGGAGGGATAGATGAGGTGCACATGGACATCATCAGTGAGAACCACATAATAAGTACTGACCAGAACCAATAATAGAGGATTTTCATGGCAAACTTTCCAACCACAGAATATCAGAAAAAAAAGAAAAAAAACCAAAATGGCGGCGAACACTATCTAGCACCACTACGTCCGCCATATTTGTTTAGTATTGTCGTGGCCATGGCCCCATTGTCACTTCTGTGTATTTATCTATTCTGTGGTGAGAACCCTTCAAGGGGTTATGGCGGATAATATTTCAGGAGGGTGGGAGTCGAAAGAAATATATTTTAATCTAGAGGTCAAATTAACACGCATTTCTTGCCTTTTTTATTAAATCAGAGGCTAAGTGTTGTGTCGTTTCTTCCCCAATCTATCAGATCAGCACGACCCAGAGGGAAAACTACAATGACAACAATTAATTTAATGAAGAGATTTCCAAAACCAGAAAGAGTCGCCAGACTGGACAGCCAGCCCAAGCTTTGTTATTTTTTATTATCATCAACTTTTCAGTTCAGATTCTCTAAAAGTCAGCAATGTAACTTTGTTCAAACCAACATCCATCTCTAGAGATGAAGACAAAAACATTTTATATATAAACATAAACATATTATATATATATGTATGACAAAATATCAAAGATGGACATGACCAAAATATGTGTCTAAATATGTCATACACGTATCCTCTGTCAACCATAGATTCATGTATGTATAGTATGTGGCCATTCCTATCAAAAACCCACAGACAACATCCACTATATGATGCCTACCAAGTAAAATTCGTGAAATGCAAACGGCTATTGCCCACAAGCACATAATTATCATATAAAACCTGTTTTGAAATACGTGATGACACATAAACAGAGCTAGCAAGGCTGCTCTCGTGGAATGGCCGGAGGGAAACGAGTACTTGTCCACCCCAGGAGCTCCGAACATGTCTGAAATATTGTGAGAGGGGCGGCTGCGTCTTATCGTCAATTTCAGGAGACCAACCACCAGAACGTCAAAAAGGAGTACTGAAACGACAAGAAAGATAAGACTTTATTTCATCTCAGTGGGGAAATTCTTTGTAACAGACGTGAATAAAAAACAAGTTAACAAAAAGTAAATTATAATACGATGTGTCATTAAACTAAGAATAAAAGATACAAAATTACAACATATGAGCACATCATGTAGAGGAGTGAACGTGTATATGACATAATGATATGTGTGTAGAAGGTAGTAATAACAAATAGTAGGATTGTTGTGGGAAAACTAGGTAAATAAAACAATAACATCACAGACATTATATCAAGTCACAGAGCCTTTCATTTCCACTGATATAAATAACATCAGTAAGTACGTATATTTAGGGTAAAACAGAAATAGGCTATAAATCTTGGTTTCAAAGTATCATATTAACAAAGGCATGGGAATAAAGTTCGAATTCAATTCAGAAATAATAAAATCATCAATCTACGTACATTATATATAATATAAGCATTCAATTCAGAAATAATAAAATCATTGATCTACATTCCCAAGAGTCCTTTTACATGTTAATCATCTTAAGAGGTAATATAATATTATTATTATCACCAATTAACTAATTAACCTTCAATCTTTCACAAAATTGGAAAAAAATTATAGTTTGATGTCATTTGTGATGATATAATATTATATAAAGGACAAAGTGTCAGGTGTGATGAAAAGCAGGGAACAAAATAACGTTTTAAGATGCAGAAAGAAGTCCTGCTGAGTCTGTAAGCTCATAGAGCTTGTGTGTTTACCCCAGTTCTTGTAGTGTAAAGATTTGTCAACCCCTGGACAGAACGCTGGTCAGTCACAGATTACTCCCCCACTTACACCAATGTTTCATTTCTACACCTTGCCCATCAAGTGAAGATGGTGGATTGTATGGCCGGGGTGCTGGCATTTGAAAAATGCATCCCCCCCCCCCCCCCCCAAGCATGTTTGATTTGTGATGCTCGTTTTCTCTCTTCCCCTGCCCTCTTGAATATTTAACAAACACCCACACGATTTTGCAGAGGTGTGCCAAGGACTATACAAACATTACATGCTCTATGCCTGGTTTGGCGTGCATGCTGTGTTTTTGTGAGGTAAATTAAAACCAGCTATATTTGAGGAAAATGAGTGTGACCTTTGGTCACAGGCTTTTATGTTTTATGAAAAATATGAAGCATGAAAATTGTCAATATTAATGTTTTTTATAATATTATTGTTACAAAGCTTGTTACTGCCTACCCCATACTTCATGTGAAGCACTCAGATTCCTAGCTTACACAACATGAGATTTAAGTGACATAGATGTCTATTATTATTATTATTAATAATAATATTATTATCATAACACCCTCTATCTATTCATCAGGTTCCTGAACCAGCAAAATGGCAAATCATTTTCAAGTATATATTTGACGGATCCCTTCATGTATGATTATATTTGTATGCAAGGGTCTATGTCCATGTGGAAGAGGAAAAGAAAAGGAAAGAAAGAAAGAGATCGGTCACCAAACATTCAGGGAAAGTTTCCGTACATGACGCAGGTTCTAGCATTATCAATATATAATATTTGCATATATATATATAAAATATTTTAATCGATTTCTTCTGGGTAATGAGATCTCTCAAGGCCTGACCACATATATATATATATATTCATAATAGGAAATGGGACCAAAGTCAGTCTGCAAGGTAAATGGTCAAAAGGGAACAACATTCTATCCCACGCAGGAAGTAAAAGAAATGTTACATTTCTAAACATTAATGATTGTGGGCTGGAAAAGTGAGATAAACAGAGGTGGCTGGCTTGTCTAGATAAAATATAATTTCAACAGCAAATAATATACAGTGCATCTTCTGGATAACGACACCCCTGAATAACTACAACCCCTGGATAGCGACATTGACCTCCGGTCCCGATTGTTTTGCTAAATATTAATAGTAATAAAAACCTCAAAATTAAAATAGTGACATGATACATTTAACAAAAGTAAAACCCCTGTTTAGCGACATCGATATAGCGATAATCGTCAGTTGACACCGACATTTGATTTAAAAAATCTAGCGAAATAGGCAACATTTTTTCCGACCAGCATTATATTATCTTGTACTCTTAGCCAATAAAAACGCTTATTTCCCGACCAATGAGATGTCCTACTCGAGCCTACTCATAGTCAACGACGTAACTTTGTTACCGACCAATGACAGCGTAACTATTAAACCCTTTGTCAGCAGGAAAAATAGACATTCTAACGTGGTTGGGACGTGTCTTATCACAGGCACTGGTCCACTCATCGCATCGTTATGTTCACGGGTCTCACCGCGCCCCCTTTTTCCGCCATCTTGAAAACCACGGAATAACAACACCCCTGGATAACGACATAATTTTCCGGTCCCGGGTGATGTCGTTATCCGGAAGTTGCACTGTATATCAATTCTTGCTCCTTCTCTCAACTATCAATATTGCCTCAAACAACTTTAAAAGACCAAGGGACTCTCCATGGCTACCAGCGACAGGCTAACTCATAGGAGGACCCACAGAAGAAGGGCTGGCCAACTTTTTTATCTCAATAAACTTGGAAATAGCCCTTCAAGCTATTGTGGCATTCTTACAATTATTTCTAAAAACGAATATGTAGTATTTTAATCTAGCACACCCAATGTAGACCCAAAAGTAAAAGAACAATGTTGGTATTTTCACGTCATTTTCAACACACATCACCC
Organism: Dirona albolineata; assembly: GCA_031763155.1. Lineage (NCBI taxonomy): Eukaryota > Metazoa > Mollusca > Gastropoda > Nudibranchia > Dironidae > Dirona > Dirona albolineata. The sequence continues at coordinate 4,948 of JARFNW010137744.1, read as the reverse complement.
TGGATTTGGATTGCCACAAGAATGATCTGGAACCGAATCTGAAAATCCTTACACATTTAGCTGGATACCAATTGTACAAATTCAAAATGGTATTATCATGTTAAATCTAGTGTTAACTAAAGAGGCATTTTAAACACCAGCCCAGCATCTATATTTATATTCTATATCCATCTGGACTACTCACCACAAATCAAATTCACAGCAACAGCAATATCTTGAGCTCTATGTGAACAAAGGAAGAAGATCACACTTCCTATTAACCAAGGTGCTCCATGACAACTTATTTCTAATACTTTCATGAGTGGCCTCAGATGTCCTAAAGAAGAGTCAACAGTAGCACATACGGCTAGATGTGTAGTGAAACGATGATCCAACATTAAAAATGAATCCCAAAGAGAAAGACATGCTGACGTGCATACTTCAGTCGCTGTCTCCTCTTCCGAGGGATTACTGTCATCAACTCTCTGAGCCATTGGACGTTTCTTCATGTCAAATTGTTCAGGTTTCTAGACTATAAACACCTAATAAAGTGCGGTTGTTATGAGTCAAACTCGACAAACAAGCTGTGTAGTATCCTTCGTGTGACTGACTGTCTGCGTTCTGCGTAGCACGGGAGCAGTCAATAATCAACAAAAGCACTCTTCGACCAGGGAGTTACAAATGGTTGAAAACAGCTGTTTCCACAAGTTCGAACCGCGATGAAGTTTACGGGTTATGAATGAATATTTATCTGATTGATTAGCAACTTGATACTGGAGAAGGCATGAGCATGAATATCGATTTGATCTTAAAATCTGTTATACATCAAAACTTTACTAGAGCTAGATAGCTCTAGGAAGGGAAAGATTGCATCTTTTGTGAGTTGTTGGTATTGAGAGTATACCTGACGTAAACAAACATCCTTAGTAACTAAGATGACCGGATCTCTAAGGCCTTCGTGTAAGAAACTTGATAGATCCTAATGGTGCAATAGCTTAAAATAAATCTATCATTGGGGGCCTTCATCAGTTTTTAAAGTATGGATCGTTCCGTTCACCCAACGGATGGAATGGGACTCGGATCCGTTTCGGTTTGGAATGAGGCTTTAGATAAGGAAAACAATAACAGTAACGAAAACATTTCAACTACCAATGACAATATAGGTCCAGTAATTAGAATTCTTGAAATCGAGGCCAAGATAGATAAGGAACCCACGCATATTGACGAAAGCTCTTCAGCTGTGCTGAAATATAGGACACCTAACTTCAGGTAGGCCTAAGGTTCATGGATAAATATGTTTCAATTTGTCATGATACATATCTCTACCATTCTTTCTAATACCAATGCTTCACTAATGCTGAAGCAATTGTCAAGAAATGTGATGTAAGAAATGAGGACAAGCTCCATAAATGACACATGGCTTTTCTATAGGGTAGCCTAAACCATATTAATAGACTAGATAAGATTAATATTTATTGTCCAATAAGGCTCCTTTTCGAGACTTCAGTCTGTACAGCATAAACAGAAAAACAGAATGTCAGTGTGAAACATACACAGAAATTAAAAACACTCACTACAACATGCATAAACAACATTATAATAAGTAACAACAAATATCAACACCAATGCTCATTCAAAAAGAGCTTTCGAAGCCATTCTAAATTTAGCATGGGCCATTATGTTGATGATGATGATGATGATGATGATGATGATGATGATGATGATGATGATGATGATGATGATGATGATGGTGATGATGACAATAATCTGATGGTTGATGGAAAAAAGGCAATCAGTCTCTCACTTCCCCATTGCATTTCAATGAACCTTATCTAGTTCCATGTTTGGATGGTAATAGCATTGCTGTTCTAGTTGATGGTCCATGGCGGCCCATCTATTTCAGTTGACTATCTACCACTGATCACTTTGAACAACTTTTCTATTTGACGGTCGACCAGTATTGCACAGCTGCACCCTCAGAAGGTCTGACATCTTTTCTTTGGGCACCATAGGAATGCTCAGTATCCATTGCTCGATTTGTTCTTTTCCTGGTTTTCTTCACAATTGCACCTCGTTCATGGCAAGGATCAACAAAGTCAGGGTCTGGTAAAAGATTGTGTGCCATCAGAAATATGGCTGAATCTTTTTCAGTTAAAATGAAAGAGGTGTATAACTCTCAAGTGCATCTCAAATTGATGGAAATGCTCAATTTATGCAATATTCTATGAAATAATTCCCTGCAAATCAAAACTTTTCTACCAATGATTACCCTCCGTCAGCGGGTGTCACCAATCACAGGCCTGCTCAACAACGTCACCTTGCACAACATACAATAGGAGGGGTCGTTCTAACACTCATTGCCAGATTAATTCATTGTAATTTGATTTTGGTAGATTGTCAACTGAAATGGCACTTGTGGTCGGTAGGTAGATCTACACCCAAACAAAGATCACTCAGGGTAGGTAGACCATTGATTCGAATTAGACTGTCAACTAGAACAGCACTGTAATATCTGACCAGATATGAACTATTATCAATGGTTGTTTTAATTTTACATTAGAAATGACAATTGGTGATGTGCAATTCATCTAGACTTTGAAAGTTATTTACAGCTCTATTATATTATTTGCTTCCTTTGGTTTTTTTAAAAACAAACAACGCTCTTCGCACCAAACGGTAAAATGGCCAACTGCTTGTCTATGTTTTGCTTCACCTTCATTGATTTTCAATAGCCCCTGGATAGTGGTTCACCTGTAAACTTAAGCACAGAGCCAGTGCTTATCCCTGTTCCCGTAGCATGAAGCCGACAAAGTGACAATACACCACCCTTCTGGATAGGACGCTGGTCTTTCGCAGATTGTTTCCCCAGCTGTAAGCTGGTACCCATTTTTACATCTAGGTCGAGTGAGGCAATTGGAGTAAGATTTCTTGCCATGAGCATCTGCGGTCCTAACCTCTAGGCCACCTCGCCCCCTCAATATTTAAGAAAAGATACGATAATTTTTTTTATTGATTCCTAATGAAAGGGAAATTTGTTTTCGTTATTTTTCTATTTTACAATTACATGAAAGAACAAAATCAAACATGGAAACAAACATGGAGACGGAATGTATTATCAATAGCATATAACATTATGGAATATCATGGATTGATAACATAGTAGAAGAGTAATATCAATAACTTACTTTATAGCAAGAGAGAAGATTTTGAATTATTAAATTCACATACTGTGTATGATGACTCCAAAATCCATGTATCATGTAATGTTATATAAAATATTGATGTAACACTAACACGCTTCCGCTTAGATGCACACACGTACATACACAAAGACAATTTTTGGTTAAGAGGTGAATGGGGGTAAAGAATATTGTGTCTATTACTTTGAACACGTAGATTACCAATAATGGAATGCCTTACCCTGGGGATCCCGAGCCGTTCCCCGTCCTCAAAGTTGAAATACACTGAAAATCACAGTTTTAGTCTTTTTTTTGTTTTTGTACCCAAGCCAAGCTCTTTCAACTTATCCTCTGTTCTCTGACATATTTAGATACCTATTGAAAGGAATTGTTTTGTTAATTGTTTTTCGTTTTTATTGAACTTTTCATAGTTACGCTCCAAGGTGTGCTTATTCTAAGTTCAAAAATGCGCTTGTAAAATCTGAACAAGAAATAGAAATTTGGTTCCTTATCTTTTGCTCAAGGGCGAGTGCAACTGTTGAAATTTCTCCATTTTCTGACAATGAGGCGTGGAAAGTCGGATGGATTCAGGCATGTACAGCCATGACTTTCCATAACACTTATGGCAAAGAGGGATAGTGAGTTAGTTACCCTTGCCCAATTGGCATTTCCATGATTTCTGGACTTGTGAATTTATATTGTGCTGCATTCATATGTTTGGTTGTTTTTTCCGTTTTTATTTTGTTATTTATAATTTGTTGTAATCTTAATTGGCGTAGATATTTTTAAAAATGTTTTTAGTACAACGTAAACAGTTAATAGGGGACAATAGAAATATTATGCTTTTTATTATTCAAATACTAATTTTTAAAAGCGAATTGCTTAAAAGGAAGACATAATTTTATCTCATTCGTAGATTACAGTAAGCATGTGTCAGTGTGAAACAGAATCTATTATTCACTGGACTCATTGTGACACTGATCAACGCTTTATACCAAGTCGAAATTGTAACAATCTGATGGAACAATGACAACTGTAAATTCATCACAACCATCAAAGGTGTATGCCAAGGCTAGGTCCTTTCCCCTCATCTCTCCAGCCTCTATAAGGAACAAGACATGAGAGATGCAGAAAATGACTCCCTTGAAATCAATACAGGAGGCCTAGAAATTAGTTGCCTCCGATATACTGTCAACACTGCATTGATATCTAAGCTGTTGGGGTTGGGGGAGGGGGGGGGGTAAAAGAGGTTCCCAACAGAGCTGACGAAGCTAGAAAGAAAGCAGAGATAAGTTTCTTCTTCTTCTTCTCATTCACTTTTTAATGTCTACTTTAAATGACACTTCCTGTCATCTGCAGGAGTTGGTATTTTGTGACCCATAGCTTCTCCCGCAGAGGGGCCTCACTGGTCCATACTATAGAGCTATGTTTAAATGCCATGGTTGTATCTCAGAATCCTTCAAATCAGCCTCTCAGAGAGAAGATAGTATGAAGAAAGCATATTGAAAGAATTGCTAACAAAGCTTCAGTTTCTTGAAGCTGGCAGTTAAAAGAAAAGCAAAGTACCTCATACACCATCAGAAATAAGATTTGTAACATAACGAAGACAGTGTAGAGTGCGAAGGAACAACGGGACGAGTGATATTTCAATGGTTTTGTTCATAGGTATGAGCTGTGGTCAGCGCCTATATATGAAGCTACATCTAAATAAGAAAGGTTTCAATGCTAAAAGAGTATATAAACCCCTCAGCGCCAACGCTTACACTCCTATTATACAATATACATATATA
>JARFNW010137733.1:0-10691 GCA_031763155.1 Dirona albolineata | reverse complement strand
TCATCATCATCTGGTCGAGTATTCTCCTCGGATATTGATGGAACGCCAGATCTTCCTGTCCTTCATGCAAGTCTTCATCTCGCTTGCAGTCAGACCAGTGTCTTTCCTTAGCAGGTCTACGTAGCTACGCTGTTGCCCTCCACGTTCTGAATGCCCATGGGTTGGCTCCCAAAGAATGATGTTTACTGGGGCGTCCTTTTGTCTGAAGCTGTGGCCGGTAGCTTCAGTCAGGATTCGAGCCTGAGATCTCTCAATTTCAAAGTTTCTAGCCTAGAGTTAGTTACACTCGGCCACTGACTTCATCGACTCTAGATAGAAGCTGTACCATTACATTTGTTTGTTTGTTTGGTTGGTTGTTTACTTTCAGCTTATTTGGAATATTCTCTGTATTTAGTGCTTTCTTCATTTATTTATTTTTATCGTTCCTTTTTCATTTTCCCCCCTTTTTTAATTCCTTTTAAAAAATCGTTCTTTTTTCAATTTTTTTTCGTTCCTTTCTCATATTTTTTTTTCGTTTCTGCTTTTTCTATTTGTTTCCATTTATTTTTTTCAAAACCGCAAAATGTCTGTTTCTTTTCCAAACATCGACACTGACTAGCAGAAGAGAGTCTAGACAGACTAGACCAGACCAGACCACAGCCCCCACTCGACTCTTACTAGTAACCATTAACATTACCGGTCTCTGCTTGTGTCTACTGTTACTGTTTGTATCATCAAAATAAGAACACGTCTTCTTTCACATTGTTGTGTGTTCTACTCGGTTGTGTTGGGGCCACTAGCTGCTACTGTGTGTGTTTGTGTCCCTTTGCAGCCAGCATCATCACCACCACCACCAGCACCACCACCACCACCACCGCCGCCGCTGTGTCTATCTACTCCCTCCCTCTCTCTCTCTCCCCTCTCTCTCTCCTCATCATCTGATTCTCCATCTCCATCGATTTTTGGCAACGGGTCCGTGGCCGTGTTGGCATACTTTGTGTGTTTGTGCGGACCTGGCCGAAATGTTTAAGCCCCGCCCACCAATCACGCGGATTGGTTGGTTGAAATTGTTACTGTTATTTGTTATTTGTTACTTGTTACTTGTTAGTGTTGGCCTACCATTGTCGGAGTTGAGAGTTAATCTTTGTTTTATTTCTTTTCCTTCTTTTTCACTAAAAAATAATTATCGGCTAGACTCTCCCACAACAATGGTAATATTCACCACAACAACCAACACTCATCATCATCGTCATCGTCATCATCGTCGGCGTCATCATCATCATCATCGTCGGCGTCATCATCATCGGCATCATCATCATCGTCATCATCATCATCGTTATCATCATCGTCATCATCGTCGGCGTCATCATCATCATCATCATCATAATTAACATCATCATTGTCCGCCCGCATTACGTTATGGAAACTGGGATAAGCATTGGCTCAAATTTATCACAATCATCAACATCGCCATTTTCATTATCACAACTAGATAATAATAATATATTCTTAAATCTGATGGTCTCTATTTTTATCATCTACATAAAACGTATCTTTAACATAACCCTCTTCTCATTCCTTTGTCGTTATAGACTAAATTTATAACAAGCTTCTATTATTGACAATTTAAGTAAATAATGTTTCGGGTTTCCCCTTAATTTTAAAAAACATACCATGACGAAAACTTTTTACAAATTTATCTTTTTATGTTCGTCGTATGTTTTTTTTATATATAAAGGGGAAACTCGAAACGTTATTTACAGTAAATTGTCAATAATAGAAGCTTGTTATAATATAACAATATAATAATAATAATATACCACGCACTATTTATTTTTTTACCTATTATCTGTTCTTCCAGCAGGCTCACCGCGTCATTATAGACTAAATGATGTCGTTGCATTCACTTTAGCTTTTGAACAACCACAACATGACAACATGACAACAAACATTAACCGAAATCTGGGTCCGGGAAATCTATATCTCAATGTATTTGTGACACGTCGTCTCTCCGTGCCTGCACCAATCTCTTTGTTTGGGGTTAGACATTTAGTCGAGCTACTGTAACTATCTATCATTATTTTCTTCATTTTTAGCCTTGGTGCACTCAAAACTTTTCGTCAATAATAATAATAATGATAATATTGTGTTTCTTTGTGACTGTGACTGTGACTGTGACAGCGACGTACACCGCTTTTATAATATATTGAGTCTTTCAACACATTAACAATGGAGTGATAACCATGTTTGTCGAGTGTGCGTGTGTGTGTGTGTATGTGCGCGTGTGTGTTTACGTGTGTGTGTATGTGTGTGTGTGTGTGTGCGTGTGGGTGTGAGTTCATTCCTAATGTACAATTACTGGCTACAGTTAATTTTTTTTTCTCCGTGTCATTGAGGTTTTTCATTGTCAAAACTTCGGTGGTAAATTAAAAAGTCGATTGGAAATGTTTGGTTTCGTTTACGTTATGTCGTTAGTGGTTGGTGGAATTACTATTTCTATTCAATTTTGCTAAACGGTTCTAGGTTATGTTTTTCATTCTCTCTCTCTCTCTCTCTCTCTCTCTCTCTCTCTCTCTCTCTCTCTCTCTCTCTCTCTCTCTCTCTCTCTCTCTGTCCCTCTATATCCCTTTCTGTGTGTGTGTGTCCCTCTCTATCCCTCACTCTCTGCCTTTCTCACTCACCCCAACCCCCTCCTCACCCCTCGTGCCAGTGCCAGTGAGAGACAAGAACAGAGAATAGAAAAAAAAATTTCGTCGACCGGGGGAATCGAACCCATCCATGCCTGCCACGGCTAAACTTACACCGCCTCGACGTGAACAGAAAACCAACCCACTGCCTCTGAGTTAATCCTATGTAGCAAGGTAGGGTAGGTATTCATTCATGTCTATCAAGTAAGAAGAAAAATTACAGTGAGGCTGGTAGGGATATAGGTGGGTAGTCGTACGTACATACGTAGGGAGGTGGGTAGGTTGGTAGGGTGTTTATACAGGTAGCAAGTAGATAGTTGGAGAGACAGGTAGGTATTATTAAGCAGGTAGGTTGGTGGGTAGGTAGGGTGTGTATACATGTGACTAGTAGTTAGATAGAGAGACAGGTAGGTATTAGTAGGTAAGCAGGTGGGTGGGTAGGTAGGTAGGGGGTGTATACAAGTAACTAGTAGTTAGACAGAGAGACAGGTTGGTATATAGGTGGGTAAGTGGGTGGGTAGGTAGGTAGGTTGATTGTAAAGGTGTGTGTATACAGGTTTACAGTAATTAAATAGAGAGAGAAGTGGATAGGGCAGCTTTCAGGGACAGGAAGGCAAATATTTAGATGCACAGGATTTTCTTTTACAAACACTCAATAAATATTTATGAAAAAAACAAACTTAGTTCAAGCCAGATTTTTTTCAAATATTTTCATGACAAAGTCATGTTTATTTTATTTTTTTAAAGTGAGTTCACGACTGTGTAGGGGTGGGGGGATGGAGAAAATGATAACCATTGTTTGCCTGGCACATCAAAGATATGGTGATAAAAACAATAACAATAATAATAATAATAATAATAATAATATTAATAATAACAAAAATAATAATAATAATAATAATAATAATAATAATAATAATAATAATAAAAACAACAAATAAAAATTATAAAGTATTATTATTAATAATAATAATAATAATAATAATAATAATAATAATAATAATAGTAATAATAATAATAATATTACACCTGTCCCTTAATAATAAAGAAAGAATTAAGTCATATTATTTATTTATTTATAATAAGGTATCTTCGAATTTTACATTCATAATAATACATTACATACACAACATACAAGCTCACAATAGTATCATTCATTATATACAATAATAACAATAATAATAGTAATAATAATAATAATAATAATAATAATAATAATAGAAAAAATAACATTAATAATAATAACAATAGTAATAGTAATAATAATAATAGTAATAATAATAATAATAATAATAATAGAAATAATAATAACAATAATAATAATAGAAATAATAATAATAATAACAACAACAACAATAATAATAAATCAATGAAAATCTATACACGGTTATTAATAAATCATAACCAAATAATATACTGTAACTCTCATAGAACGGACAGCAGAAGTGATTACATTTGAAGACTCGTATTTGTATAACTTACTTACATCAGTATAATAACCTCTTCAAGAAATAGATTTATCCTACAATATCATTTTTTATAGATTTAAATATCTCTTAGATTTGTATTATCTCAGAATTAATATTCATCATCATCATCATAATAATAATATTCATTATCATTATTAATTCATTAATTATATCATCATTTCATTTTGTGCTCTATAATGTCATGATTTTTACAAAGAAATATTCATATTATATAATATATATAATGTTTAAAGAGACAACATGAATGTAAACATATAATAATAATAATAATAATAATAATCATCATCATAATGTTATCGATAAAAACCATTGAAAGATCACAGCATCAGCATCAAGGTTAAATAAAATCAGGTATGGTAATTCTAAGAAACGATAAGAAGATTTGTTGATGTCGTTGCTAAGGAAGTCAGTAACCTCCCTTTGCTAAAAAAACGAACATAATATTTATTGATTAATCATTTCCGGTGATTGCAACATCGTATCGATGATCCTTAAATGATTTCCGTTCATGCGATAGTAATAATGATATTGGTAGTGGACATGGAATATAAGAATATGATGGTGATGATGATGGTGATGGTAGTGACGATGGTGATTGTGATGATGATATTGGTAGTGGAAATGAAATATAAGAAGATGATGATGATGATGAGGATGATGATGATGATGATGATGATGGTAACGATGGTGATTGTGATGATGATGATGATGATGATGATGATAAAAATTACAATACAAATGACAATACAAATCATACTAATGTATCCAGTAATAAAATACAAATCAGAATAATTCGAAAATTCACTTCGTGAAGATAAGATAAGATAAGGGCTGAAAATTGCCTGCCATTTTTTTTCTTCACAGCCGCAGTGCAGCGTCGTAGAGAGGGATCAAGGCCTTGAGAAAAATTCCAATGCTTCCACTGGATTCGAACCCTCGACCCAGAGGCGAGCGACCTAATCAGTGCGCTATCGGCTCTCCAATTATATTAATAACAAAAAATATTATCATATTATTATTGTCATTATTATGTTGTTTATCGAGTCCCCTTTATACCGCAATAAGCAGTGTAGGGACCAGCCATATGTCAAGCTCTGAAGGATGCACATGACAAATTATGGAAGTTAAACCAAATGCAAATGAGGTCTTACACCACTCATCACCTAGCAACACATGGCTAGAAAGTCTTCTCTGCATCAGGAATTAAAGACGAGCAGGTGATGAGCCCACTGCGTATTTTCATTATTAATTCAGTTTTGGGTTTTTTTTTTACTTCTTTTCTTGGCCAAAGTGCCACTATACTAAATGGTATTCATAATATAACCAGCGATTTAACACTATCATCACGTGACAGTCACCTATCTCAGCGCTCTAGGCAGGTCGCCCACTGCCGGTTTTGACCAGCTGCGCGTGTGACTAGCTAGCAAGTTAAAAACTTATTAATTATTTATCAAGTTTTTATCCTGCTAGTCACATGATGCGCAGATGACCAAAACCGGCAGTGGACGCCCTACCTTACAGTAAATAATAGTGAATAAGTGTATTTTACTGGCTTCCAGCAGCCTCACCACGTTACTTTTGATTATCCTCCCTTACAGTAGTACCGTAGCACATTTTTGCCCCCTTTCATGACCAACACTAACAATGTAAGAAATAACCAGCACACAATGACATTTGGCTGTATTGTTATTGTTATATTATTATCATTATCTTGCTATAATAAATTAAAAATAATAACAATACGAAGAAGAGTATGAAACGGTCTGATGTCTAAAAATAATATTAGAATACGAATCACCCCAATAGTAATACATTAAATTAATCACAAATTCACCCCATTTTTTTCTCAGATTTGAAAACAAAAATATAATCAAATAAATGATGATGATGATGGTGACGATGATGTTGATGTTGATGATGATGACGTTGGTGATGATGGTGGTGTTGATGATAACGACGATGATTAAGTATGGGAAGTATGATGGCGGTGGTGTTGATGAAAATGATGATGATGATTATAATGATGATGATGATGGTGGTGGTAGTGATAATGGCGTAGATGAGACGAGAAGAGATTGCAATAACAATGCCAATCATGCTGTGGACGACGTCGTGTGTTCATTTATTGTATAATAACGAGAACGTAAAAGTATAAAGTGTCAACAATAATGCTAATTGTAAAATAACTATATAGATATAATATATATATTCATTCCCAAGGAAACAACAATAATTTATTCAAACAACATAAAAAAGTAACCACGACCCGCCGCCCTCGCACTATTATAGCCTTGAGATGATGAGTGGAAATGTAGAGTGTTATTAATTATGTTAATTATATTCAATATGGTTAATCATATCAAGCGCACCTAAGCATAATTTATTGTGCTGACTGACAACCAATAACTGAAGCTGATCAACATAATATTTTATATATTATTGATTTTACTCAATACAAATCGGATAAATTCTGCATGGCCCTATAGACGATCAGTAGTATTGTGTCAAGATTAACAATAATAATAATATTGACGATACCGTGGTCACATAATGATAATATTATCTATTGCTCCAGTTATTATCCTTCTACCAACAATGATGATAAAAGTAGAATCTACACTACGTTCAATAATATTGAAATTTAAAACTTCCCAAATATTGACAATAATATTGATCGTTTACTATTTATTATGGGTTGATGAATGTAGCCCTCTGTTTCATGCGATATCTTATTTTATATCTTTCAGTGTCAGGTAACATTAGAAACGTTCCAATAATAAAACTATTGTTATTGTTATTGTTATTATTATCATTATTATCATTATCAATAATAATAATAATAATAATGATAATAATAATAATAATAATAATAATAGTAATAATAATAATAATAATAATAATAATAATAATAATAATAATAATAATAATAATAACTGCAGCAACAATAACAACATGCCTATCGCACGACAATAACCTCATGATATTAAAAAAATAACAAATAAAAATTCATATCTTTCTGATATTGTATTTTTATGATTGTTAATACAATCTGACACTGACAACTGATGACATGACATTAATACAATCTTACACTGACAACTAATGACATGACATTAATACAATCTTACACTGACAACTGATGACATGACATTAATACAATCTTACACTGACAACTAATGACATGGCATTGTGATAGTACAAGACACATGTAACATACACACAAGACTTTGAAAGAAAAAAACCCGGGGAAAAAAAACCAAACGTACAGATGATGCGACCACCTTGGAGACCAACCAACCACGGGCTTGCTATAATCGTATATATACTACGTACAGTAAAACACTGATGATGCGAACACCTTGATGACCAACCATGGGATGCTATAATAATTTTACATTATCTACTACGTACTTGTGACGTATCTATTATCGTACGTACTAGTTAATGAAGCAGGGCAACCCAACACAAAAACAAAGAGGGACAGTCGTTATTCTTCTAGCTCCCTATAAACGTTTGCTCGTTTGCATTTAATCTTGGACATAAACATTAATTATTAAATTATAACATAACGGTATGGAGGGGAACACTGATAAACAATCGAACCAACCACTGCAATCTTTGTACTGTACCGATTTTGTTGACGTTTATTGTGATGTCGATGCTGTTATAAAATAGAAGGACGTGACCAACATTTTGTATGAATTATTACAGTAGAACTCTGGTATCTCGATTGGTGAATCAGCACCGCAATGAGACCCGTGACAAAAAAAAGTAATAATAATAATAATGATAATAATAATAATAACAATAACAATAATAATAACAATAATAATAATAATGATAATAATAATAATGATAATAATAATAATAATAATAATGATAATAATAATAATAATAAAAATAATAATAATGAGCCACACTTAATTAATTAATAATCATTAATTTAATGACGATGATGCCACAATAACAATGATCTGTTATCATTTCCCCACACCATAACAATGTCACCACCTCCGTTCCACATGAATGATGATAATAATAATTCTTCTAAAGAACTACTGGATACTAAAGTCTATTTTTCATTTTTATTTATAATTTTGGTGACGAGTATGAGAATATTATCATTCAAACTGTGTGAGCAAGTCAGTCAGTTCATTGTCTTGTAAGGAATGAAATTGATAATTTTCTCCATGATAATAATAGTAATAATAATAATAGTAATAATAATAATGTGACCAGACAGGCTGATTAACTGACCGACTGAATCTCCCCTCTGGGGTTGGCAGACTACCACCAATGTAGAACCACAACGTTTGTTTTGTTCGTGTTTCATGGTGGTTATATAGTATTATCTTGGATAATTTCAAGTCCAGCATTAACCAAACACCAGTGCTCATTCCTCCTATCCAGACAGGAAGTTATTGATAATGCAATGCGGCACACGGTAGGTAGTAGGTAGACAACAGGTTAACTCGAACCGGTGTAGCTGTGGTGGTTGTGTTTGTTGGTGGTTGAGTGAGTTGCTTGCGTGTTGCTTGCGTGTCAGACTGGTACAACTCTCGAGTCGTTGGTGGAGAGGTTGAGTCCTATATCACGAGACATGGGCACAGGTTTGATGACGCAGGGTGGAGATCCCTTCATCAGGGGTGAGCTGGAGGGACTGGGTGTACTGCCCTCCGACTGCCCACCATCGGGTGACGGAGGCGCCGCCCCTGGGCTGACGGGGTTCGGGGCGTAAGGATGGAACCGGCTGGGAGGAGAGCGGGACGGGAAGAGAGGGAGGGACCCCATGTGGCGGGGTAGGAAGGAGAGGGGGTAGGGGAGGGGGAGGGAGGTTGGAGGGATTCGGGCTGCCGGGTGTGAGGCCGGGAGGGGCGAGTGTTGGGGGTGGGAGTGGTGTGGGGGAGGGAATGAGGACGGGGAGGTGGTGGGGTCTGCCGTGCTGTTAGATAAAGAGGGTGATCTGTGGTGAGGAGGGGAGGTACTTGGCGGGGTGGAGGTTGAGGACGGGTGAGACTGGGACGGGGGTATGGATGAGGATGAGGATGAGGAAGTTGACGAGTGTATTGATGGCGGTAGAAGATGAGGATGACCTGCGGCTGCTGCTGCTGCGGCCGCGGCGGCTGTGTTGATGTACAGAGACGCCATCGGATGGTGGAAAGCGGAGTTTGCCGTGCCGAATAGGTTAGGGTGGTACATGGGGAACAGGGAGTGCGTCATGGGCGACCGGGGACAGACGGTCACGTTGGGGGGACACCTGGCGTCCTTGGCAAGGAGTTTCTGCTCCTGGAGGTAGCGGTTCTCCTTCTCGAAGACGTCCCGTTCGCGCCTCTCCGACTCCAGGTGGAGGAGGTGCTGGTGCAGCTGGTTCTGCTGTTTCAGACGCTGGTGGTGCTCCTCGAAGGAGATGAGGTTTCGGTTGTCTTGGAAACGTGACGTCAAGTGGTGGTGCTGCGTAGAATGGTGGTGGTGGTGGTGGAGGTGCTGGTGCTGCTGTGACCTGGGGGTCTGCTCCGACTCGGAATCGGCGATGTACCCGTCGGGTGAGCGAAGTGCATGACGGGAAAGGGTTTGGTACGGGAAAGAGGCTGATGCTGGATGTTGGGATTGGGAAGCGGTGACGTCATCGCATCCACCATTTTTCAAGTCTCCGGAATCGCTGTGCCTGGCCGACCTGTCGTCCTCGTTGTCACTGCCCTGGTTGTCGTTCTGCCCCGCAGCAGTAGCGTTAGGGCTGCGCGTCCGGTTGGTGGCGGTGTGAGGACTTCGACTACGATCATGACTGTGACCACTGGTGACGGTGTCCTGGTGTTTCCTCTTCTTGGGGTCCGACGGTTTGGCGATGAGACTTTCGGCGCTGTGTTTCAGCAACGGTTTGGAAATATTCTGTGAAGCGGATGGCGATATCAACGATGATGGTGATGGCAAGGAAGAAGAAGACGACGAAGGAATGACGTGTGTTTCAGATTTTCCTGAGCACGGCGGCAACGATGATGATGACGGTGATGACGTTGCTGATATCGATGACGATGTCGAAGCACATAGTAAAGACGAGGATACATTATTATTATTATTATTGTTATTATTATTACTATTATAAGCAGGTGATTGTGTTCTCGATACGTCCCTGTCCCTATTCGTGTCTCTGTGCTGTGGTTTGGTATCAGCATCACAAAACGAGGCTGCTGGTTTGACGTTGTTATCACAAAGTTTGGCGGAGTGTGGCGGGGACTGGCAGTTGTTGGACAGGTCGGTTGGAATGGCTTGGTTGTTTGTCGCGTCATTGCTGTCGTGATGTCGATGAGACGTGGATAAATCTTTGCCTGTTGACGACAAATAGAAAATGATAAATATAATAAGATCATGTTTTTTAAAAGTCAGCAGTGACCTTGACATTCTATGACACAGCAAAAACAATATTTTCAAACAGTCGAAATATTATTATCATTTCCTTTCGTGTCATTCCGTGGGGGGGGGGGGGGGGGGGCGGGGGGGGGGGGGGGGGGGGGGGGGGGGGGGGGGGGGGGGGGGGGGG
>JARFNW010137700.1:0-10694 GCA_031763155.1 Dirona albolineata | reverse complement strand
AAGAAGAAGAAGAAGAAGAAGAAGAAGAAGAAGAAGAAGAAGAAGAAGAAGAAGAAGAAGAAAAAGAAGAAGAAGAGAAATTTAAAAAAGAAAGTGAAGATAACTGTTCTCACCAAAACATAAATTGGGTCCTTTCTCAGATGCCATCCAAGTCCCATCTGGTGTGCACTGTTTTGTGTGGGGTCCCTTTAATTTGTATCCAGAGCGACAAGACATTTGGCAAGTGGTGCCGAATACGACCTCAGATGTTGCACAAGAAGCAGGCACGATTATTCCGTCTTTGATCTCAACCAAAGGAGGACACGTAATCTCTATAAAATTATAAAATAAAATATAAAAACAGGAGAAAAACGAATGAAATGAAATAGAATCATAGGCATATAATATAAGCTGTCATACCAAGTATCATTACCTCAGAAAGGTTTTGTTCATTACGGTAAAAGAAGCGAATACTCAATTGTGAGTGAAACATAACAAAAACACAAGACCTGTCTTTTTAAGTATGCATGCAAAAGTTTGAAAATAATTGAAGGACTTGAAAAACTTCCATTTCAAGCAATAAATAAAAAAAGGAAATCTTGGGATTTGATTAATTCATTCAATTATTCCTAGCTTCTCACAGCAACAAAATTAGATTGTACTCGTATTTACAACAATTAATAAAACAATGAATCTTATACCTCTACATCGTGTGGCAATGCCTGTCCAGAATGCAATTGCAAGACATGTCCGTTTCCTGGACCCAAGCAGCTGGTAGCCGGTGTTGCAAGTAAATCGGCATACAGTCGAATAGGAGAAATCATCACTGGAACATATCATGTGTCCATTTTTGGGCTGAGGCAAAGAAGGACAGGTTTTCACTGGAAAGAAAGTAGGCCTAAATTATCGAATAAAGTCAACCACTTATTTCTATATCAAAATATGGAAACAAAGTTTAAACATATTTATGATAAGTTAAAGAAGAAAAAAAGTATTAATCATAGTACAAAATTAGCCCTTCAATATTTTTGGCCCAGTTCTTATCCTTGCTTTTTGAGAATGATGCAAACAAATTTGTCACCCTTCTATCACAAGTTTGTTTCCCAACTATAAACTTATACCCATTTCTACATCATGATTGAGCGAGGCAACTGGAGGAAGGTCTTGTCCGAGAACAGCAGTGCAATGAATCTATCCAATTCTGCTCCTCCATCACAATTCAAAGAGAAATATATATATATAGGGAAAGATGTGATATTATGGTAAGCAATTCAAATTTTAGATGATTAAAAAAACAACTCTCAATAAACAGAGACCATAAAGCTTGTATCAAATGATTGAAAATAATATGTGTACTTATAGCTATATCATTGTTTTAATGTACAGAAAACTAGACATAATCTTTCACAAAACTGTCTTTGTATACCAGAAAAATAATTTAAAAACATTAAAAATATAAACAGCTAGGAGGACACGGACCCAATCCAATCGAATACTGTTGATGTTTCATTGCATGGGACCTCAGAAATTGCATGCAATATAGAATAAAGATGATATATAGCTACTATAGAGTTCAAAGATCAGACAAGGGATTTGGAACATTAAAGAGAGTCAATGCATAGAGCTTCAAAAATATCATGTTATGTTTCGTATATTACACTAGTTGTCTATTATGTTTTTGAAGTTGTATTTATTCACCCTTTTTGTATTTCATCACCAATAGCTTCTGCTGATTCCCCCCCCCCCTTGCCCCCACCACCTCCAACCAACAACCCTTTTCTCAATGCAATGGATCCATAGCTTGACACCTACTGATGCATTCAGCTTGCTGTCCTGACCACTGGCCGTCTTCCTGGCAAATCCTGAGACTGCTCCCATGCAGTTCATAGCCACTGTTGCATCGGAGTCCACATGCTGCGTTGAACACATTGTTGCATTTGTTGTTGACAAAGAAACCATGTTTTGGGGGAGACAGCTTGGAACAACGGAAGACTGTAAGAAATAGAATTAATATTTGATGCCTTTTGAAGGTCCTGATCTAAAGGATAAAAAAAGTGTGGCCCTGGTAGAATTTCTTTAATTGCAATTTGTTGTCAACCATTGTTGTTTCTATTTAATCCGATTCCAGTCATACTCCATATCAAACCATGCCCCAATATGGAAATCATGATCTTATAAGAAACAGCATTATATGTACATAGCATTAGTGACTGAGTTCTTAGGCTGCTAACCTTGAAATCATGAGATCCTTGGTTCAAATCTGCTGGCCTGTGTTTAATCCTAAAGAAAAACCTTTTACATATTTTAATCTCTTGACTTAGGTGTGGATGAGCCCCTGGCTACATTCGAATACTATTATGATGTCCCTAACTGTATACTCCCCAGGAAGTTGAGGACTTTCAATGGCACAGCCTGCTGGGAGAGCAATGATGTTAAGTCTTTACTTGTACCAGGATACCAATAACTATTCTAAAAACCAATCTTTACATTTTCTCTTTTTTGGCTATGCAGTATTCTTGTTGATGATTTTACTCCTTTGCTTTAGAAACTGGAAAAATTTGTTAACTAACATGATGATCACATGCATTTGTTTGTCCTGTGTAGCATTGTCTTGAATTTCACTTCTTACAGTTTTTACACATATTCAAATTCTCACTTACTAATAGTGCTTTCAAGTCTTATTGTCTAATTCCTATCAAAACTATATATCTGTACAAACAAAAATCACTTGGTTTTCTCCCTTTGTTTCAGCTTCCTTTTCTTTTCATAAGAGAAATGTATAGATATTTACACAGCGTTAAATCTCACTGGTAAAACAAGCAAGCTCTCAGTTTCTAACATTTCTTGTAAGAGCTTGAATAAAATCTTATGATTACTACTGTGAAATACTGTGATTAACATTACAATACAAACATTGCTCTTTCTTTGAAAGATTAGTTTTGTGGTTGATTTTTCAATGCAGTAATAATAACTGTGAGAATGTGTTTGCATTGAGTACATTTTTACAAAATGAAGATCAGTTTTTCATCTATATAATCGCTTTAAATTCACTTGGTATAACGAGGAGAATAAAAAAATCATTGTATATATATCATCTACCTGTACATTCCTCTGACCCGAAATTGCCATAGCCTTTCTTGCATTTGCAAAAGGAGAGAGAATCCGCTGCTAACGGTGTCACCTGGTGCTCGTAGGGACATAGCGTGCATCCTCCAGGACCTGTGTAATTCTTGTAGGTCCCCTCAAGACAAGCTGGGACAACATAATAGTATTATTATGATCTAATCAAGATCTTAAAAGGGAATAGCTATACCTCTTGTAAATATAAACACAGCATACAAGTTTCTTAATTAAGATGAAAAGGTATAATTTAGCTACTAAGTAAATAGTTTTGATATTACATAAGTAAAAGAGTTCGGCATAATTTTAAATATTCGTAAAAAGTAAATTTCTCAGAAGATCAGTAGGTAAAACAAGAAGAGATAAAATTAGAAACACCAGAATAAGGGATGAAGTAAATGGTGAAAGCTTAGAAAATCAAATCAAGAGAAATCAACTTAGATGGTTTGGACATAAAGAAGGAAAGAAAAAGTAAATTGTAAATGTGAATGTAAATATAAATGAATAAAGTAGCTATCCATACAAAATGCTTTATGTACTCAACAATATCAAACATTAACACAAATGGTTTTATATCAATAAAGACGTTTTAGATTTACAAGTACACCAACTATACATAAATATGTTTCCATCAGGTTAAAAAACATTGTCTCACGTTTGCATCCAGTCTTTCCTACACCAGCTCCATAATAGCCACGTTTACATAAACATTCGTATTTCCCTGTGTACGTCCCACAGGAGCAAGTAGCATTCTCATGACAACAACGTCCACCAGTGCTGCACAATCTACCACACTTTGATAAGGACTGGCTGATGTAGGAACCACTTTGAAGATCTGAAATGATGAGCAATAATTGTGACCATAAAAATTAGGTTATAAAATTTATAGGTTAACAATTTGATACCTATCATGCATGAAAACCTTTCAGCCTGTAAATAATATATATTTCCAAACGTGTCCTGTCGTTCAATATTTTCTTTTTGTTCTTAATTAGCTCAGTCAAAGTGTAGCTCAACTACGAGGTAAGTAATCTCATTTGATATAATTCCTTAAAAAACTATGTACATTTAGTTCAAGCTGCAAGTCACACTGCTAAACATGAAAAAAATACATAGCTGTTTCATCTGTTCATTCAGTCGTGGATTAATACTTTGTAGGCCACATGCAATAGATACTTCTAGGTCCCCCTAAAATATTTTACAAGTCATACTCCACCATCACATCAACTTTGGAGCCCCTCTCATACACCCTCCCCCATAACAGAGAGAAGAAACCTAGGCTCCAAACAAGCATCCACTATTGAACCCATAGGATGCAGATGCCATTCATATCATATCTGCTTACGTTCTGAATAATATCAGTGCTGCTGTCTTATTACCAGACAGACAAACTTCTAATGGCGGGAAGTGGGCACTAATGTGCAGCAAAGTAATGTAAATTTAACTTTAGATTCCCAGAAACGAAACTGAATGCAATGGACCATATTCCTTGCCTTAATATTGCACCAGTTTCATGCATCATATTTCACTAGCAACTTTACTAAACTCTGGAATCATTAGATTTAAAAAAAATTGATAATCTCTTACACAAATCAAACATATACAATTCACACAATTAAAGCTTAAAGGGGTTAGAAATCACCTGTGTGAAGAGCTCTCTTAGCCAGGGCTTCAAATTCCTGAAAGCTGTCCAGGATGTAACAGGTTTCATTTTTAGGCTCTGACGCCATGTCTTGCAGTTCCCACACAAAGCCATCTCTGATCCCGAAGGTGAAAATACGAACACCTTGGGCTTTCAATTTGTGGGCAACGGGTCGTGGATCTCCGCCGTTAGAATACCCATCTGTCATCAAGAATATTGCCTTTGTGGCGTCAGGTCTTGCAGAACGCAGCACTTTCTGAAGGTCAGGTTTAAAAAAAAGAATGATATTATAGAATGATACAACATTAGAAAAAAATTATATCTTTGTAAAACGTCTCGGTCATTTTTATACTTATCATCTACTTATACTAGCCTCTATTACTGATTGGCCATCATCAATGATGATAGAAATGGGAGGAAAATTAAGTCGATTTCGTTATGTATAAATACGTACGGGTATGAGAGCCTTCAAATACCTTTTTGTCAATACACAGTCAGGCTTACTATAATTTTTTTTTAAATGGTATGCTGTCCATCTAAAAATATAAATTCTGATCACTCAATACTACTACTACTACTACTACTACTACTACTACTATTTGATACTAAATCCTTTCCAACAAAGCTACAGCAAAGCCCTGCCACGTGAATGGTATACATAAAGTCTATATAATAAATTCCCATTTTGCTAATGACAGTGTTTTAAGTGGGCTGATCGTATGCTTGTCTTAAGTTATTTTATCATTGGTCTAGCATTGCCAAGATTCCAATTCTGGATCTCGTTATCTTGAGTCTAGTAGCCCAACCACTCAGCCACGACGCCACTGTTAACTGCTTTACTAAAGCATATTATTAACAACAGAGTGATTTGTGTGATCAAACAATTAAGGTCTGTGCTAATTATGTTCTACCATTAGACCTCTTTCAAATGAATGTCTCGACCAAACGGAGCTGTCCCAGTGCTTGTTAGGATGGTCTTATGATGGCAGCCCCAACACCTAACTTGGGCTAAATCCCCTGCTTGTCTGAAACCCGATTCGGAGAAGAAACTATGTAAATAATATCGGACTGACTAATAATACGATAAGGTACGGTAAGATAGATTCCATTCGCCCATAATGAAATGGATATTTCCTTTGGTCATTTAATAATAGAAGTGATAGCAAAACAACGATTCTTGTAAAACAGGCGAATAAGTACAGGTTCAAAAATATAATACAAAACAAATGACGTTTCGACAGTAGGCCTTCGCCAGGCATCAATGGCTTCAGCAGCCCCCCCCCCTTTTATTATTCCAAAGATTCTTACCTCTGCTTCTAAAAATGCCCCCAGTGTGTGTGTCCCCCCAGCTGTGTAGTCAACACTTGGTATGTCGTCTTGCAGGAGGCGGCATTTGTGATTATCCGCCGACGGCTCCGACAAATAGTCGATGTGACGAAATATTTTGTGGGGTGAAGAAAATGTGATGACGGACACCCTGGTGGAATTCTGGTCTACTGTGAAATCAGCCAGAAGGTTTTTGACAAACCTGTCGAGGGAAGAAGTAGGTTAGGTATGTGCATGGTCATGCATGGACATAAATGATATATCCCCATAATATAATGGATCTTGGCTTTCCCAAGTGGCAGCTCTCAGTTGTCCTATAACTGAATAGTAACCACTAGGATAACAGCAAAGTGGTACATTGTTGCCCAATTTACTTGTAAAGGTATTTGGACGCAGTGGGCTCATCACCTGCTCGTCTTTAATTCATGATGCAGAGTCTTTTTAGCCATGTGTTAGGTGACGAGTGGTATAAGTCCTCATTTACATTTGGATTTACTTCCATTTGTCATGTGCACCCTTCAGATCTTGACATATGGCTGATCCCTACAGTGCTTATTGTGGTATAAAGGGGACTCGATAGACAAACACATATTGGGTCTTGGATGTGGTGCATGTTGGTTGGGTGCGAACTACAAACAGACCGATTCATTACTATCATCATGGAGTACATTGTTTAAAAGGAATAATATGAAGAGAAATATCAAATGAATGCATTTGATTACTGATTACTTCTTTTTAACAACAATAGCCTGATATAGAAACTTTGTTTTGGTTGAGCTTGTATTGCAAACAATGAGTCCTGCACAAACATGCACGTGTGTGTGTGCACGCATATGAATTCATACGTTGAATGCTACATAATACACACTCTTGATCACACACACTTCCTCCTATTTCCAATAAACATAATATTATGCACACACACACGCACACACACACATACACGATATTAATATTATACATACAACACATTTATACAAACACACACACACACAAACACACACACAAACACACACACACACACACTCACACACACACTCACACAGACACACACGCATACATACACACTCACACACACTCACACACACTCACACACAAGCACACACACACACACACACACACTCTCAAACACGCACTCACACACAAACATACAAACATACACACGTACTCACACACACACAAACACACACACAAACACACACACACACAAACACACACACACACAAACACACACACATAAACACACACACAGAAAAAAACACACACACACAAACATACACACACACACAAACACACACACACACACACATACAGAAAAACACACACACACACACACACACATACAGAAAAACACACACACACACACGCACACTCAGCGCCCACTCCTATCGAGACCAATCATACCGACTTGTTTTGGTTTTTAATGCGAGATGGAACTAGAAATGGAACACAAGATGTGGCGAGTAGGGAGACCTCGAGCCCGTGGTGTGTGGGGGGTGTGTGGGGGGTGTGTGGGGGGTGGGGGGTGAGGGGGAGGGGGTGGGGTTGTTATAGTCTTCCTCGATGAAGGCGTGAATATTCAGATGTAGCCAAGTAAACAAGAATGGCATGGCAAGAATCCATATTTACATTTATCATTTTTCAGTTCAGCGCCTGTATTCACATTCCACACGTGAACTGTTAGCACATTTTGGCACAATCCTACTTGACATCCTTCACCATTGAATTCTACTCAAAACATGACGTGATTTTAGTGATTCACAGCGTGCACAAATGTCTCATCAATTATCGTAACGTGAGTGTGTATACACCCCCAGGGCTCTTGGTGATTTCTGCACAAACACAGCCCTTGACCGACATGAATAGGTCTGGAAGGTGAGAATCACAGCATCTGGTATTAAAATTGACCGATGTGGATGTGTTGTAGGTAACACAAACGGTGGGATTGAAAATGGAAATGTAGTGGCAAAGAGGTTCAGACATTGAACTAACTAACCCCACCCGACGATAAGTGGTTCGAGTCTGGCTGTCAACATTATGCTTTGGTTTTCCCTCTTTCTATTTCTGACATGGATTAAAACCGTTGGGCGGGGTTTTCCATTCCCCCAAGGTCATTCAATTGTGAGTCAAAAGCACCGTGACAAACAACTTTCTAATGGTGAATAAGGAATCTCATGATCTGTTTTCGCCATGTGTACTAGTGGGACACAGACTTGCTCTTAACTTGGATACATTTTAGCTGGGTCTGCGCATTGGTGCCTTCTGCCTTGTGCACTGTCCTCGGCCAGACACAGAGCTAGTCCCTACACTGTTTGATCACGGTATTGTAGGGTACAGATAACAAACAAACAACTTCCCCGATAGCAAGGTCGAGTTGCTGGGTAAAATCTTCTGACTGTCTTGTCCTGTTGTGGCGTTGGACTGTGACAGACGATCGGGTTCATTCGGTACTTTTCGAAATCTGTAGAATGTCTTAAAGACAATGTACCATTATGGACAAAAACAAACAAACAAGCAAACATACTACAATTATTATTTATGATGTTGATTGAGTGGTTTACATGCCATCCGTCACAATGTGAATAGGACAAGGTCGTTAGGAGATTTTCCTCAGCAACTTGACCTTGCTATTCGAGAAGTACCGAAAGTGACTGTCCCAAACCAGACACACACAGATACACACACACACACACACACACACACACACATACACACACACACACACACACATATACATTTATGATACTTCTAAAAATGAATCATCAAAACTATAAACAATAATTAAAATAATGTTAAAACAATAATTTAAAATTTGATAAAAAATTATAACTATGTAACAAGTAAGAATAAGAGGTTTTATCTCCTTTTGTCTTTCGAAAGCGGCTCACACATTCCTTTTATTTCATCTTTCACCACACCATCGGCTTCAACGGGACTCGGTAAATTTATAAAAAAAATTATGTTATTTATTCGTTTATCTTTTTTGTTTGTTTGGTTTGTTTTTTTTGGTTTTTTTTTATTTTGTGTTTATGGGTTTTTTTGTGTGTTTGTTTTTGCTGTTGTTGTTGTTTTGTTGTCGTTGTTGTTGTTTTTGTTGTTGATTTTGTTTGTTCTTTATGGTGTGTGTGTGGCGGGGGCGGGGGTGGGGGTGTGGTTGGTTAATTGGTTTACCAGGTGATATTAAATCATTGTCTGAATTCCTGGCCGTCTTGTAACATCTGCCACCGTTTGCCATCCAAACAGAAACCAGTTAACTCATTACCTCCTCCAGCCTCCTCTCCACTTTAAACTATTTATAAATCTCACCTCTGATCTCACGTGTAATGTTTGTACGATTTGAGACAATTTGAGACAATTAGAGACAATTAGAGACAATTAGAGACAATTAGAGACAAGGACTGGAAGCAGAAAAGGGGGAATCCAACAATAACAAATAGGGCAAGTAAGAGAGTCGGTTATCGTGTCGGTGACCGTCTGGATAGGGAGCCAGCTTGGAGGTCATGGGTTCAAATCCTGGTTGGAACTTCCAATGGTGAGTCCTTGGATAACACTCTGTACACATGTTCCCCTCACCACTAGGTTTCTTTACCCCAATTCGGACAGTGCAACACTGAATTGTTAGAGGTACCTTAGTAGGGCAAGATCGTTAGAAGATTTTCCCCAGAACATTACCTTTCTATTCGGGACGTACCAAAATCAAAGCATGAGATTCCTTATTCGCCATTGGGGAAAGTTCACCGTGATTTTTACTTACAATAGAACGACCTCGGGGAAATGGAAAACCCAAGCAAACGGTTTTGCCCTATTTGGACAGTGTAACACTGAACCAGACCTAATTTATTCCCCATCGATATAAATTGGGCAAAGACGCCATTCCAATTTAGCTCCCTGACCCATTTCCATCCGCCCTCCCATTCCCCAATCTGGAGACAAGGGCAAGATTAAGGGGTTCAAGAAGTCATCCTTTATCGGACAGTTGTGTTAGTATGTGTGTGTGTGTGTGGGGGATAGGGTGGATTTGTGTGTGTGGGGGGGGGTGGGGGGTGGGGTGGACTTGTGTGTGTGTGTGAGGGGGATGTGGTGGACTTGTGTGTGTGTGGGGGGGATGGGGTGGACTTGTGTGTGTGTGGGGGGGATG
Source organism: Dirona albolineata (assembly GCA_031763155.1). NCBI lineage: Eukaryota > Metazoa > Mollusca > Gastropoda > Nudibranchia > Dironidae > Dirona > Dirona albolineata. The sequence goes on along the minus strand of JARFNW010137700.1, from coordinate 489 downwards.
GGTCGGACTTGTGTGTGTGGGGGGGGGGTGGGGTGGACTTGTGTGTGTGTGTGGTGAAGGAATCATGTGTGTGTGGGGGATTGTGTGGATTTTTGTGGGGGTGGGGGCATGGGGTGGACTTTTGTGTGTATGTGTGTGTGTGTGTGGTGAGGGAATCATGTGTGTGTGTGGGGGGGGGGGGCTTCTGTGTGTGTTGGGGGGGGGGGGTTGTGTGACTGTGTGGGTGTGGTGGGGGAGTCCTGTATGGATGGGAACTTCTGGGTATGTGTGTGGGGAGGGGGTTGAGCAGTGTGTGTGTGTGTGTGTGTGTGTGTTGGATTGGGTAATGAAATAAAGAGCATGGGTCTTTTACCATTTATCTCTAATAGGTTTGGGACAGACATCTGAATGGAGAGAGAGAGAGAGAGAGAGTGAGAGAGAGAGAGAGAGAGAGAGAGAGAGGGGAGAGAGAGAGAGAGAGAGAGAGAGAGAGAGAGAGAGAGAGAGAGA
>JARFNW010137689.1:0-10695 GCA_031763155.1 Dirona albolineata | reverse complement strand
TATATATATAAATTTGTCATTATTTCTTCATAACTATGATAATATATGCTTCTCATTGTTTGAAATTCATTACTTTGTAAAAAACAAAAAAAAACCAACAATTAAGAGTGTTTGATGCAACAGAATGACTGGTAAATTCTGGCTGCGCTGATATTTGATTTTGATTTTTTTTTCAGCAATTGATGTAACACATTGTCATATTTATCTGCTTCTCTCAACTGTCAACCTGCTGTATATAGTAAATGCTTGCTTTATGATTTATATCATTGGATTCATATACATTATATTATATATTATATTATAGATTTATGTGGATATTTACAATTTCAGACTCTTATTTGAAGATATTGATTTCATGTCATGAAAACGTACGATTACCGATTCACTTTTATGATGTGCAATCTTTTGGAGATTCTTTTTCTTAAACTACTCTCTGAAGCAAGTATTTGGAAAACGCTGACGTAGTAGAAAACTGGTTATAGATGGATCTACTTCTATACAGTTACTTTAATCCAAAATCAAGTTAATGTGAAATCACTTGATCTCCTTCAAACATTTTTTTAAAATAATCAAATTTGACAGCGTTAAGAAAATTATCTCCAAAAGAGGACATGTCAAAATAATTTAACTCATAACTGGACCATGTCTTAAATGGCAGTGACAAATAGAAGTGGCCAGATAGCGCTCAAAGAAAGTAAATGGCCAGGTAGCAACAAAAAGAAGTTGACAAATCCATCAGTAAATTATTTATGGCTTGTTAATACAAAGGTTGATCTATTCTGATATTTGATATCAACTAGACACACCTGTCTGAGAGGTGAAATTTGGAAAGAAAATTAAAACTATTCTCGGTGTGTGGTTATTGATGCAAAGCAATTGCCTTCTACCATATCTGGCAGCAAAGTGTCACTCATCCATCTGGCAATGTGTAGATTAGTTTTGTTTAGGTTTTATTCACGTCACACCTTTGAGATTATATTCATCGTGTCATCATCACTTTTATTTGTCATCATCATCATCATACCCTGGGCAGCAACACAAAAATTTGGATATATAATTCCAAAAAATACTCTTTATTGCATGTCCGTTGATTGACTACACGTTTCCATCACCTTTAATTTTTTTAATTTTTTAAAAATGTCATGTGGAAAAGACACAAGGAAACATCACTGTTGTCGAATGTTCGTTAAAGATTTTTCACCAACAGCAAATAGAATGAGTAAATTGTTCACGGATCCAAACTTTTGTGTTAGTGTTAGCCTGGGTTGTATAAGATATGGTATGATAATAATTGTGGAACCATCATTTCATGAATAGCGGCCAACCAACTTGTGCCATGAAGATTTCAATGTCTTTTCTCCATTCATTGCTGTCATTTTGTCCCCTAAACACATTTTCATATCAAACATATTGAACAAATTGTTAGAACCAACAATATTATAATTAAAAGCTGGCTGGAGCCGTAACCTACTGGCTACCACAAGGCGGAATACTTCAATGACCAAGGGCCGATAAATCAGTCTAGTTAAAAGTCTGCAACTTTTTTGCATCTCGGCATCAGACAGATTTTGATGAGCAGTCGCCTTGATAAAATTATGCTGTAAATTACTGTCCTGGTGAACAGGGAAGCATCAGTACTTAATAAAAAGAACCAGACAATTCAATTTCTTGTTGTAAAAACAGAATTTACATAGTAAATGGCCTAGTCCATTACTATATGCTTTTGGTATTTTCATTGTTGTACAAAATCTCTGGTCAGCCAACAAAATGTTCTGGATAGCCAGCCAATGCATGAAGATACTGTTTAATTAGACTTGGAAACAGTCTCACACAAAGGACCTCTCATTGTTGGAGTAAGAAATACATTTTAACGAAAAGCAACCTATTCCTATCCTTTTCCATCAGCAATAGAGCAATGGAGGTATGCAATTCATTAACTTGTGTGCGATTTTTGAAAATTAATGTGGGATATACACATAATATTGTGACTAGCACGAATAAGGAACGAATAATTTCATGACAGTATCTAGTTAAGTGATGGGATTTGCAAAAAATAAATTGTCTCCGCTAGTTTTTATAGTTGTTTTCAAGTTGACAGAAAAATGCTTGAGAATTTGAAAAGTTCTGTGCTAGAAATTATCTTTTTTACTTTTCTACTTTTACTGGATGTGTGAATTTTCTCTGGAAAAATTAATAATGTCCCTTAAATGTACAAGAAACATTACTTTTATCCCCAAATCGCTTTGTAATCAAATTGGTACAACACACATTTACGGAGAATATCATCATCCAGCATCATTGTTAATATGTAATAAAGCTTATCAATTTGTCCATGTTCGATTCATGCCTTTTTACTGGCCAGGAATGTCATAAGTAGAGCTGTTTTTGTAGCTATGATAGCTTCATTTCACATCTTTGATTCATTTGCAAGTCGTATTGCTTTCAAATTCTGTCGGCTGAGATTTCATGCAAGTTAGGTTGGCATTGTTTGTATGATTTATTTTTTCTCTTCATCAATAATAAATGTACATCAGTCAATTTAATCAAGGACTTGGTTGTTTTATATTATTTTTATTTTGTACACTTATTAATTTTCTATTTTCACATGAACTTTAAAAAGCCAACTTGTGAAGTGCAAAAATTATAATTCTCCATGTGGGAACAGGATTTGATTGCAAAAATACAGAAGACGCTGAGCCAAAACCCATCCTTATCATGACTAAAATATAATAACTGCATAAAAACAGTCAGTAAGTATAGTTGGGGTGGCGGAATGGTCAAGATTGTAAAATTTTCCCCACAAGTTGACCTTGCTATTCAGGAAGGACCAACAATAAATATCATTTTGTTTGTTATCTATTCCCCATATATAGTACTGTGATTTAACAGTGTAGGGACCAGCTCTGTATATGGCCGAGGACTGTACAAGGCAGCGATGCGCAGACCCAGGTAAAAGGTATCCAGGTTAAGTGCAAGACTGTGCCCAATAGTACACATGGTCTGATACAGAACTGGAAAATCTATTGATCAAGATTTTTAAGACAATAAACCTTGTTTGGTACAAGAAGCAATACAATGTTTAATATTACTAATATCTGGACCAGACAACATGGTATTATAGCCTCAGATGCTCACCCAACAGCTATAGAAACTGGAAATGTTACCAAAGAGGCATAACTAAAAATCATGAGATTCTTTATTCACCATTGGATAGTTGTTTGTAACGGAACTTTCTATCTCTGTAAAATGGAAAACCCGAGCCAATGGTTTTCATCCATTCAACCTTGCTTTCAGTCAACAACAAAATAAAAAGAAATATTGAGCTGTGTTCATTCAAATCTATTGTAGGTAAATACAAACAACATGAGATCTTAAACAAAGCATTACCTGAGTTTAAAAAAAAGTAGGTATAAGAAAATAACAGGATAGCATATATTCAACAATTTAAAAAACATGCTTTGACTTTTAATGCCCCCAAAAAACAATGATTTTGCATCATCGTCATCAATAAAGCAGATTTGATGAACGCATTTAAATTTCTTTAATCCTTTCACAACATATCCAATCTTCTATACAGAATGATAGTGGAATAATGTAACAGTGCCAGTGAGAGACAAGAAAAGAAAATAGAAAAAAGATTTTCATCGGCTGGGGGAATCGAATCCCTGCCTGCCACGGCAACTCCGCCTCGCCGTGAACAAAACAAGCCCACTACCTCCTAATTTCTGTTCTTGTCTCTCACTGGCACTGTTACATTATCCCGCTATCATTCTGTCCACTAGACCACCACCAGTGGTCGCTCCCTCTTCATTTATTCTTATCTTCTACTTCTATAGTAACGTTTCATTTTATCTGTAATGAGATTCAAATGGATAGGGTAATAAATACTCTCAATATAAGATCATAAGAAACGATTCTCAACTTAACAACAAAAAACTCTCGTAATATACAATTTGCATATTTTAAAAATATTGTTTGAATGAATGTAAAAACAATGAAAATCTCCCTTTATCAATTCAATACACACCCAAAAGTAATCATTTTTAAATGCAGATTTAACCAGTAATGTATCTATAAATACACCCATGAATTAAGGTTTATTTGTTATCTGTTTCCTATAGTAACGTGATAAAACAGTTGTGTCTGGCCGAGGACAGAAGGCAGAAGGCATTGATGCATAGACCAACATAAAATGTATCCAGGTTAAGTGCAAGTCTGTGCCCCACTAGTACAGTACACATGGCCTGATACAGAGCTGGAAAATCTATGGATCAAGATTTTTAAGGCAAACATAGGATCAGCCCACTGTGCCAATAAACCTTGTTTGGTCCAAGAAGCAATACACTGTTCAATATTACTCATATCTGGACCAGACAACATGGTATGGTAGCCTCAGGTGTTAACTGAACAGCCTAGCTATAGAGACTGGAAATTTTAGCAAAGACCCAAATGAATTAAGATAAAAAGACAAATGACATGGCAATGAGTATTTTTTTTCATAGACTGAGATCCAAACCGTAAATAATTCAAAAAACAACTTTTTTACACATTGCCATTGATGTTATTTTATGCAGTTAGTTGACTTGTCCTGTGCGCATGTCACTACTGGAGTGAAAAGAAAAAAAAGCGGGAGAGAAAACTAAACATCGACTGATATTATTATTAGGGTGAAATACTAAACTATGGGGTCTGGCTCTAGGAAAATGGAGCCAACTGTAAATTGAAAACGCAGATCTGATACTTCTTCGTAATCCTTTCAGATCCAATGCAATATTATGTATATCCTAAGAAAACGTCATTATGTCTATTAAACAAGATGTTTAGCGCAGGCAATCATATTTTCAATACAAATCATGTTGAGATTGATATAATTTTTTTATTCAAATCACTGCAATTTGGCAAAGATGGAATGGAAACTTGTATTTTAAGTTTTCAATACAACAAATGATGATCAACATCTAATTCACGTGAGCTAAATAACAGATACAATTTTTTTCTTTCATTTAAGCTTGACAAACACAAAAAGGTAAATGCAGTTTCTGGTTTTTAACGCCCGGTTCAACAACAGTAAGGCAGCACTTTCTATTTCAAGTACATTTGCAATAATACGACTAAGAAACAAGGTCCCGAAGACTCTAGAAGTACCCTTCTGTCAAGGATTTGAACCCAAGCACTCTGCACCCCAGAGCAACAGCACTGCCTCACAAAGACACCTTATCTTTTTTTTAAATACAAACATTTTTTTTCTAATAACATAAAAAAATGAAGGAAATTGCGAAACCTTTATGGCCACAGCATAACAAAAATAAATTTTAATGTCAATGTTAATGCATGCCCTTTCAAAAAACAGAAAAAGGCATCTGAAGTGCATAAGTGGAGATTCTGTAATCACAAAAGTATTTTTAAAAAGCCCAACAAAATGGCACAGTATTCAGTTTATCATTATATTCATAATATGATGACGATTGAATCCTCCCGTTGATCTGCCTCACTCTGCACACCAGGCGTACGCGTTCTGGAACATTCTAATCCAAGGGGAGTAATTCAAATTGCTTCGGTATTCGTTTGGTTTCCATGCACACTGCCACGCCCACACGCAGCGTTCGGGATGGGGCATGATGCCGAGGTGACGACCGTCTGCGGAGCAAAGGGCCGCAATTCCTGAAGCAGATCCATTCGGATTCAGCGGATACGTCTCGGTGGGACATCCGGCATCATCCACAAAGCGGACAGGAACCAGCTTACTATCCTCCACTCGTTGTTGGATTTCTGGACGTTTGAAAGTCATTCGTCCTGGTGGAGAGAATTTAAAAGAGGAACAAAAAATCCTAAATTTTTTTTAAAAAATAAACCAAAAAAGCAAATCCATTTGGCTACGTTTGAAACCTAAGGTTTAAAGCTGTTGTTTTATTTTTATCAAAACATATTTATATTGGAAAGCATTGTAGGTAAATTCCTTTTTCATTAGAATTTTGTCGCCTTATTTCCAGTTACTTAAATACCATTGCCGTCCCTTGAAACATTTCATCATCCAATCCCACCTATTTCTATAAATAGAACGCCTTTGGGTGTTTAAAATCTAAAGTGATTCCCACTAGTTACTTAAATACTGTCCCTTGAAACATCTCCCCATCCAATCCTACCTTCTCCGTGCGCCACCCACATCCCCCAAGTGGTTCCCTCCATCCCTCTCATCATGATAGACGGGGATGATTCGATTTTGACGGTGGCAAACCGAGACTCGTACCGTCCCGACTTGTTGTGGTCCAGGAGAACACCCTGACTCTTCTTTTCCGATGCTGAATAATTGAGAAAAAAAGAAAGGAAATAATACGATGAATACAAAACAAAATGCAATTATCAACTTTTAGAAGAATTCCGTACATAGGTACTCTCTGTAACCTTAATATTTGAGTTAAGCCTGTTCAATCAGTGGCGATGAGACGGACAAAATTTTGAACTTTTTTTTCTCTATATTAATAATATTATGCACCATCTACTCATACCTCCTTCGTCCGGAGCAATCCACCCAAGAAGACCCATGAGTTGACATCCATTGCAAACTCCAATGCTGAACGTGTCAGTTCTTTCTTTGAAGGCAGTCAATTCGGAGGCTACGGCTGGATTAAACTTGGCCGTGGCCGCCCAGCCTGAAAACACAAACAGAAACAAGGGAAAACAATTAGGGAACATTCTATACGACCAGAACTCATTCATTATGAGACGCATTCGTCCCATTCATTCACCGATTCGAAATCGATGACCACAACACTAAGCAGTGGAATTAGACACGATGCGATTCAAATCTAACCTGAGTCAGGAGTAAGATTGATTCAAATAATACTACTCGCTGTCTCGTTTCAATATAAGAACTATCTTAATAAAGTCCCAGAGCATTAACATCCACCAAATGTGAATAAAGTTTCAAAATCTGAACAAAACGTGGTGAGGCTGCTGGAAGCCAGGTAAAATATAAACAATTGGTAAACAGCAGCTCAGATCACGACTTACTCTCTACTTTAACAAATGGTTACAGCTTTCACACCAACCAGAAACCTATGAAGATGTATTTAATTTATGCATGGTAGAGCATAATAGAGCGTAATGCAATGCCAGCCGACGTAAGAAAGTTCACTGATGAGCAAAAGGGGCTGTTACACTAAAACAGGCTTCTATAATAGACAATCAACCGAAATAAACGTTTCAGGATTCCCTTTCATCAATATACATCTAACATACCAAGAATATAAAAAATTAAATGAAGGGAGAAAGTGTGTCTTACGGTCTCTCTCCTTGCAACAAATTAAAAAAAAAAAACAACAAAAATAAACAAAGCAAAAACATGATTCAAAGTGGACATGAAAAGAATCACCTTTAGCAGATCCACAAACATCAGCATAGCTAAATCCTCCACAAAAGCCGATGCCTCTAAAACCGGAGAGAGAGATTTTCTGTCCAATCAAATCCTCCATATTGACGTCCCAGGTTTCAAATCCAGCCAATGAAAATGCAGCGGCCAATTCCCTGTCACCATTGCTGCCTTCCTCGCGAATGATGGCCACTCTTGGTGGTGATTCTTTGGAAATAAAAAGATTAAAAATTAAAATTAAAGAAAAGCAAAAAAACAAAACATCATAAAATGTATACATTCATGTAAAGGGTAAAGTATTCCATCTGTCATTAGAGAGTTCACATAAAACAGCCAAGATTCACTGAAACATACAAATGAATACTCCATTACAAAGCCTGTCACCATTGCAAGTTTTATTCAATAAGTAGAATAGCTACCTCGAGCAACTCATCCATGTATTATAATTTGACAGCAGAAAGAATTATTTTTTCTTCTCTACCGTATCTATCATTTCATTCATTTCTATACTGATTTACACAAGCAGTGATTTTATCTCAAAATTCATTTTCTAAATATTTGAAAATGCCAACAGCCTTGAGAATCCATCTACTCAAATCAAGTAATAGTAATTAATGTCACAATCACCAATTTGTCTTGCTATCTTCAGTTCCTCATCCGGGTCAAAGGTCAATTTATACGGGGGCTGTTTCCGCGACCTCATTCCCGACTGCTCCTCGTGGACGCAGTTATGATTCGTCTGGTATTTCTCGAGGACAAAGCTGGTCTCTTCCCACATGTCCCGTAGCTCACGCATGGAGGACAGCAGCTGTACGTTCCCATTCACCGACACGGAAATCTGCCGGGGAAAAATAAATAAATAAAAATAAAAACATTTAAAAATAATAAATAAAATAAACCAATTTATACAGCTTGTGAGGTCTCAGGTATGAATCCTAGGCTAAGCGGTTCTCTCAACCTTTCAGAATTTTCAAGGCTTTGCTCCACAAGATGGACTTCAGCCAGGGGCGCTGACTTTGATATCGTCATGTGAAGATGGGAAATAAAAAATATTCAAAATTTCAACAAATTAAGACCCCCCTATCTAAAAAGAGATGGTCGAGTGGATAAGGCATTGCACTGCAACCTGGGTGACCCGAGTTCAAGCCCTGCTTCAGGCATTTCGGTTTTTTTCCTTGGGCAAGATTATTAACCCTTGATTTGCTCACTTGGACAACATTGGTGATTCCTGTTGACATCAGGCTAACGCTTGATGGATTATCTTTATTCCTTCTCAGGAATGCCAGACGACAGCTCCTTACGGTGCCGCGCGAGGGACTGAATTTTTATTGTATCAATCTTCTGTGTTAGGTTTTTAAAAATATATCTGATCAATCAATGCATCAAATACTTCAAGTCAAAGCCGTTGTTAGACACGGGTAGAATTAAAACCTGTAAATATTTCCAGCCATGGAATCATTCAAAATATTCACACCGACACAGGATGAAGAAAAAAATCGAACCTGAGAATCTGTGCTACCGACTGGTGCAACCAATGAATGGCCGATATGCACGAATGGAACATCCTCAGTGTCCAGGAAAGTGGTAACGTCATTCAAATCCGACTGCGCCACCTCCACCACGACGCCAACTTCCTCTGCAAACAGCAGGTCCAAGGTCGATGCTGGAAATAAGAGTGAAACATAAGGTTATGGTTGTCCAACTTGATCGTTTTGTATTAAAATTGCAAGCCTGACAAACACAAATAGAAAACAACTGTAAATTTTCATTCAAAAACCTGGTAATCGTTTATCAACTTGGGATTTTTCCTGGTTTCCTGGGATAATTGTCAAGTCTGTCCATGTACGATAAGGTCCTATGAATTCTTTCATTTCAAGCCACACGTATAAATCATGACAGCAGGAGTAGTGTGATGAATCTAGATTTTGTCTTTATTGATGCAACTCTTTGATGACAGGTTGTTTGGACCATGTAGGTTGTTTAAATGAAGAGCCAACAGTAAATAAAGCATTAAATTATTCAAATGAAAGAAAAGCACCATGTTCTCAGTACAGGCACTACTGATTACAAATGTTACTGTTACAGTGCTTAGCATCTTGTTTGTTTATCAAGTTCCCTTTATACCGCAATGAGCAGTGCAGGGGACAGCCATATGCCAAGCTCTGACAAATGGAAGTAAATCCAAATGTCAATGAGGACTTACAACACTCATCACCTAACACATGGCTAAAAAGGACTCTGCATCAGGAATTAAAGACGAGCAGGTGATGAGCCCACTGTGTAAAAGCAACGGTACACCTGCTTAATTACCTTGTTTATTTTGAGAGGGAATGTCGACTGTCAAACCACAGTTGCCAGCAAAGGCCATCTCCAGAATACAAGTGATGAGGCCGCCATCGCTGACATCATGTCCAGAATAAAGCTTGCGGTCTGGGATCAGCAGTGAAAGGGGGGCGGGAAGAGGAGAGAGAGAGAGAGAGAGTGAGAGAGAGAGAGTGAGAGAGAGAGAGTGAGAGAGAGAGAGTGAGAGAGAGAGAGAGAGAGAGAAGTACATATTATATACAGTTAGATTTATGTAATAAGCCAAGTTTTGTAAGTCTATCCTTCCATTTAAAACCAAAAAAAGGCGAAACAGTAAAGTATATAATTCATTGAAACTTTCACAAACAAATGCACAATAAATAAAGCTTTACGTTGAAGAATAAGTTCCATAAATATGAGTTACATTCAGAGGCAGAAATTTGTCTTAAAATAAATAAATAAATAAGCAATGACATGTAAAATGCTATATAATTTAGTGAAAAATATGAAAGAAAAAATAGTAAAATAATAATTGAAAACAAATAATAAAGATAACAATGGTGAAGAGTGGAGACAATGTGACGACTCTAATTTATCAATGTATAACAAACCCACATTTTTTTCTTTTCCAATCGATTTTCTAAACTTTCACCACAACCCAAAAAATAAATTAATTTAATTTTACCTTGAATAAGTCTTTGAACAGCATTGAAGGTCCTGACCAGGTCTTTGGCCTCCAGATCTGGGACTTGATCCCCCAACTGTCTGAAGCAATGGGCCAGCGCACTACCACCAGTGCGGCACTGACCTTTCTCTCCGATAGGCAAGTACAGCAAAGATCCTTAAACAGGAAAGGAGATAAAACTCACTATCAAATCATGCTTAAAGAGGGTAAAATATGTATTTGTCAAATTCACTGCTGGAAGTAGAAGAAGAAGAAGAAGAAGGAGAAGAAGAAGAAGAAGAAGAAGAAGAAGAAGAAGAAGAAGAAGAAGAAAAAGAAGAAGAAGAAGAAGAAGAAGAAG
>JARFNW010137678.1:0-10696 GCA_031763155.1 Dirona albolineata | reverse complement strand
TCACCCCCCCCCCCCCCCCCCCCCTTTCTTCTTTTTGTTGTCAAGGGCAAATAATATTATATGTTTGCTGTTTGGTTTTGATATTATTATAATTGTAGTTCACCTTGCAGACAATTTGTGTCAGTAGAAGTATGAGTGAGCTGGGTTTCTTGTTTGTATGTCATGGTGAACTGATAAAAAATCCAATTTATCCATTGTCTCCCACTCTCATTCCGTACAGTCGTTGTATTTCCTTTTCCCTTTCATTTTAAAACACCCTTTTCTTGTCTTTATGTTGTTATTATTATTATTATTTTAATGTATTTTTTAAATGTTACATTGATGGCAACTTCAAAGTTGTCTATTTTTTTGTTTGTTAGCCTGTAACCAAGTATGTGTTAGCTTGGCAACTCGGAGGAGAGAGTTCCCCAAAAAATAATGAATATGCGACACATACACACCATACATCACCACAATAAAATCTGCTCTAAGACCTCAGTTCTTTCTCACCTCCAGAACTGGAGATTTGGTTTTGTGTTGGCTTACCCTGTTTATTGCTTTTTTGTATTGTATGTATGTGTCCGTTTATGATCCACTCAGCATTAATTTATTGAATGTTTCGTATTATTGTCCCTATCTTTTTATACCACAAGGCTGTGTCAAGGCCAGCTCCATGACCAACCCATAATAGTGCATAAGAGTTATGCAAAAAAAGATGAAAATGGTGTAGCTCCAAGTGTAAAACAAGTACAAAACAAAACAAGTTTCGGGTTTCCCCTTCATCAGCTAACATGCACAAAAAACCCATAATACATAATACACAAGTAAATGTTCATCGTTTCACCTTATTTTTGCATACCTCTCAGTCGGCTTTTAGCTTCTGGAAGCCCTCATTCCTTCGATAGTGTATTAAGGCATGGTTATCATGACAAATTTCCCAGGCTTTTAAGGCAAATTTCACAGGTTTTTATGACAAATTTTCCAGGTTTTCATATACTTAGTGGGTGGGCCTATTAGTTTCGCCATGTCTGTTATACTTGTTTTTGTTTTTATTGTTTTTTAAAATAAATCCTTTTAACAATAGAAGACAACAGTTTTAAATTCTCAAACGTCAAAACTTCTGTTTTTGGGGGAAAAAAATGAAAAAATAGGGATTTCAATTAAATCAGCATCAAAGTTGAATACACATTTTTTTCCAAAATGTTTTCTGGTACTTTTTGAATAGCAATGTCAAGTTGCCTGAAAAATAATCTAGTTTGCTTGTACTTGTAGTATTGAAGAATGTAGTTCTTTGGTTATAATTATTCTTTCAGAGCTGTTTGTGGGAGTGGGCGCAGAATGAATAATTTTCTTTATGATTAGTATTGTCAATATTATTATTATTATTATTATTATTATTATTATTATTGATATTGTTATCATTATTATTATTATTATTATTATTATTATTATTGTTATTATTATTTATTATTGTTGTTGTTATTATTGTTATTATTGTTATTTATTTCTTTATTCATTTAATAATTTTATACCTTATTTTCTTTGTCTCAGCAGGCCAGTCCTTTAGGAGGGGAGTTTACTCCAACCCGTTCCCCTGGGTCAAACCGCGATATGAAATCCAGCCAGAGAAGAAGTGGAAGCAGCAGCAAACGCAGCCAATCGTCATCAAGGACCATGGACATTGTGAAAAGCGCCAGGAAAAATTTGCTGGGAAAACTGACCAGCGTTGCAAAACAAGGGGACAAGTCGTTAGCGGGAGGCAGCAAGACGAGGTTGCAGGGCTGGAGTCGGAGCGGCAGGATACAAAGAGGGGTGAGGGAGTCGCGTAGAGAGGTGGCGGGTAGGCGACGAAAAGGGTTGAGGGAAAGAAGGAAGAGATATGTGGACGGTGAGGAAGACGAGGCTGCCGGTCACGAGTTTGTTGAGGATAGCGATGAAAATGATGATGATTCCAGTCCTGTCGCGCGTAAAACGGGTAGCCGCAAGAATTTAAAGGACAAGAGGAAGAGACCGCGGGTGGCGGATGGTAGGTCTAGAAAATGGCCTCAGAGGAGGGTGAGCGAGAGGTTAAAGGTATTGCTTAAGTCGTCTCATTCCAGAAGGAGGAGACTGATTTCAGAGGATGAAGACGAGGATGTAGGGGTGGAGCAGAAAGTCAAAGTGAAGACGGATTTTGAAAGGGGTAGTGCAAAAAACACCAGCGCTTCGTCGCCTACGCAGTCAAAGAGACGAAGGAAGCAGCAGTCCAGTTCTAGTCATAAAGCCCCTCAGACCAAATTGAGGAAGTCTTTTAAAGTGAGACCGCCAGAGAGAGTGAAGACGCGTGGGTACAGTCTGTTACTGGCGTCAAAAATAGCCTTGAAACGTGCGAAAAGAGATGTAAACAGAGATAATAAAGACGAGAAAGGAATGAAAATGGATGAGAAAGATTTTAAAGTAAGCGTTTCCAACATTAGCTCTTCTAGCAGTAGTCAAAGTCTTAGCTCTCAGGGTCTGGTCAAGCGGGATGCTGACGTGACCAAGGACAGGGCGTTATCTAGTCATCAAGGGCAGGAGGCTGCCGTGGAAGAAAGAGAGAGCACTGTTAAGGGAACGAAAGGAACGGCGCAGCAACTCAAGGACACGAAAAAGAATCCAAGCGGAAATGGCACACCGTCTCCAAAGTTGACGCAGGTGAAAAGAGGTGAGTGATGAATGCCTTTGTGGTTGTAGGGTGATGGGATATCGAGCACCTGGTAACGATTTAAAAAATGAATTTTTTTTTGCTTGATGCAAAACAATTTAAAAAAAATAAATAAAAAAAAGTCTGAAGTCTTTATCCACCTATTTAATTAATTTTTTTTACACTGCCTGCTGGGGGGGATGAATGATGTAAAGTCTGTTAGTGTTAGCCCATACTTGTACGGGGACACTGGCGATAAACTAGTCTTATTCTTTGAATGGTACGGCCTGCTGGGGGATAAATGATGTAGCGTTAAGTCTGAGACCCTGAATTTGTACGGGTATATGGAATATGTAACCTATCCATCTTAGAATTTTTAATTCATACATCCCCCCCCCCCCTCCCCAACCAATCCACAGTGAAATCATCAACCCCTACCTCAAGACCATCCTCAGCATCATCATCATCGTCATCATCATCATCACAGCCGGCCCAGGCCAAACACGACTCCATTCCAATTTACCGGCCGTCGGAGGCCGAGTTCTCCGACCCAATGGCGTACATATCCAAGATCCAGGCGGAAGCCGAACCCTTCGGCATGTGTAAAGTTATCCCCCCTGCTAGTTGGAAGGTGAGTGGACAAAAAAAATAAAAATTGCCAGCTTCAAAACCACAAGTTAGTTTGGCTATTGTGGCTTTTTGTTCCTAATTGCATCTTGAAAAAATTGGGTTAATGGATTTTGAAATTCCCAGGTTTTTTTGGGGGGGGAGGTTGAAATTCCTAAGGTTTTCACCACTATTCCCAGGTTTTTCATTAAAATTTCCATGTTTTTTCATTAAAATTCCAAAGTTTTTCATTAAATTCTTAGGTTTTGGGTTGAAATTCCTGTGAAGGACTGACAAGTCTGATTGAATATCTGTGACATCTATTTTATGAAATGACATTATTTTGAATATTATCAAATCGTTGTAAACCCTTATCTCTATCTTGTATGTCTTTTTCATCCTCTCATCCAGCTCGACAGTTCCAAAATCAACGAGGATATCCGTTTCACTCCACAAGTCCAGCACATTCACCGCCTCTTTAACAGGTAGGCAGTGATGGCAATATTTACAACCTATGTAATGTCATACTGGAAATTTTGAGGTTGCTGTGGTTGATTGCATTGAGTTTCTATCCATTTCGTTTCCAGGAAACTGATGTTAAATTGTCATCATTACTTTGGTGTTTTACCAGGACAATGATGATGATGATGATGAAAATAATGTCCAAGTTTAATTATGCTTATAATAGATGTGAATGAAAAATAAAAAGTACATCACGCAAATGAATAATTGTCATTTGTAAATTGATAAATTCAGTGTGTGTGAATGTAAAGTAAAGTTAAGTCCTAAACTTGATGTAACCAGCACCCCTATGTCCTTCATCCCCTGACCAGGTGGGGACCAAATGTCCAAAGAACAGCAGCCATCAACTACCACCTCTTGTCGGAACTCTCGGCCAGCACGGCACCACCCCAGGTAAATAGAAGTCGTTCATCCCCCACTCACCCACTTAGTTTAATGTTTGTTTGTTTGAATTTGAATCTTACTTACTCTACTGAAGAAGAAATGTTTTTTTGTTTTTTTTAAATTATGACCACCACCACTACCCAACTGCTAACCATCACCGCCAATTACAACCACCACTACCATTATCATCATCAACCACCACTAGCATTACCATCAACAACCACCACTATTACCAACTACCTACCACCGACCACCACTGCTACCAACCAAATGACCAAAACCACCACCACTACCATCATCAACCACCACTACCAACCACTGACCACCAATGCTACCAACTTCTGACCACCACCACTACCATCACCCACCATCTCTACCAGCCACTGACCACTACCACTACCATCACCCACCACCACTACCATCACCCACCACCACTACCATCACCCACCACCACTACCATCACCCACCACCACTACCAACCACTGACCATCAATGCTACCAACCAATGACCACCACCGTTGCCATCTCTCAGCACTGACCACAACCACTGACCACCACAACAACCACCATTACCATCACCCACCACCACTACCACTGCCACCAACCACAACCACCATCACCAACCACCACTACCACCATCAACCACAACCACCATCATCACCATCACCACTACCACCAACCACCACTACTACCAACCACTACTCCCACCAACCACTACCACCATCATAACTAACACCCCTATCTCTATCCCACTTGTGTCCAGATTGGTGGTGTGGCCATTGACCTTCCCCATCTGTATGCATTGGTGGAAGAGGCTGGAGGGCTGTCCAAAATGGCCGACAAGAAAAACTGGGCTTCAGTTGCCGATGCAATGAACATTCCAAAACAGGTAACATTATATTTTGTTTTGTTTCATCGTCCAAGCCCTTCTTTATTGCAAAGTAATTAATGTAGCGAGTAGGTTCAAACTTAAAGCACTAGCATGTAAACACAGATGTCCTAACCACCAAACATGTATGAACATGGAGCTGGAAAGTCTATTGATCAGGAAATTAAGACTAGTAGGGGATTAGCCTACTGTTGTCAAAAGTCTTTCTTAGTGCAGCGTTGTAAGTAGTCGCCCTTGTCCAAAAATTGTATTTGCGCCTGTCTCTCAGTGTGTGGTGTATTTAGTGTTGAGTGTTCTTTTGCTTTCCCGGGGCAAATGTGCTACTGATAAGCGCCTAGACCATGGTGATGATTGTGAATAAAAGCACTATATAAATGGCATTTATCATTATTAGTGCATAATTACTACATCATTTTTTTTAAAATCACTCGAAAGGGTAAAATATCTGAAATGTTTTTACACTGTACCATTAACGTTATTATACCATAGTGAAATACAATCGCCATACCCAAACCCTTGTCATCCTACCCCCCCTCCACCCCCCCCCCCCCCCAGGCCATGGATAGAACGATGCGTCTGTACGACATCTACTGTCGTCACATCCTCCCCTACGCCACGCTGTCACAGAAGGAACGGGACGAGTTGGAGGAAGAGGTCAAGGCCATACACGAGTTACAGACCCTGGAGGACGAGGCCATCATTAGGGTACGCTGTCCGTCTCTCCGTCTATCTCTCTCTTTTTATTTTTTTTGGCTATGTCAGTTTTTTAATGATTCAATCAATGTTTGTAATAAATATCCTCTTGACCTCCCAGGTCTAAGCGATTACCCGCAAATGTCTCAGCATTATTCTTATGATAGTATGGGAGTTTCTGTATGTCTCATTTCTTAGAAACCTAGTGTTGAATTGCCATTACTTTGGGTACAGTTTAGTACACACTTTCGGCCGGGTGATTTTTTTTTTCTTGGACAAGAACGCAACAAAATTATCTCCCATTGCTGCCCTACATTGCCAGGCCTACACTGGGGCTGATGCCTAGGTTATCAAAATATGCCCTCAGGACGAAGTGAGTGTGTGGACAATTTAAAGGCAATTTTTAATATATTTTTTACCAATGTAAGCGAGTGAATGTGTTCACAGAGGGTTGCAGTTTTGCTCAGTTGGTAGATAGTCAGTTTCCTGTTGTCAACAAGGCAGTGTTGTCGTGGCAGGCAATAGGTTCGACCCCATCACCCCCCCCCCCCCCCAACCACCCTTACCCTTTCGACAATCTTTTTAAAAATTTCTTGTTTATGGTCTGTCACATGGCCCTTGGCGCTGCAACATTTTCATTTTCATATTATTATTCTATTTTCCACAGGGAAAGTCCATGTCGGTGAGTTGGTTTGGGAAGATTGCCCGTAACGTCCAGGCCATGTGGTACAAAGACGATCCCAGTCCTGAACAGGTGGAGGTAAGAAATGTCATACTTGTACAGTCCCCCACTTTTCATTCCGGTCCCCCATTCATGTCCAGCTAAATGGTTCAAAACTGTGGTATATTGGTCGAAGGAGTTGTTGATCTTAGATTTATTTTAGCTCTTTGTTGTTGTTGTTGTTGCTGCTTTGTTTCTGGTTATATTTCTTTTTCCCCATACTTCTTTTCGCTGTACAAAGGGGAACTCTGTTAGCAAACGACCAAAGCATGAAAATAATTTTGGTCTTCTTTTTCATTTGTTTTTTATTTTTTAAAATTATAATGATAAGCAGTCTTGTTAAGAAGATAGGGATTTTGTCTCCGTCCAAATTTCTAATTTTTTATTGGGGAAATACAGATTACTCCTTTGAAGTGTGTGACTAGTAGGGGTTTGTTTCTTTCATGTTGTATATATGGTCTTCCATCAATTGTTATCCTCCCCTTCACCCCCCCCCCCCTCTCTCTCTCTCTCCCAGAGAGACTACTGGCGTATCGTAGAGGACAGGGAACACCACGTGGCAGTCCAATGCGGTCACATCAACACGCTGGCACAGGCCAGTGCTTTCCCTACACGCAAAGACCAGCCCTACTCTAGGTACGTGTCATGGGATTTCTTGTATTTGTCTGTGTGAGTACGTGTGCATCGTGTGTGTAGGTATGTGCGTATCTGTGTGTGCATCCTGGGTGTGTGAGTATGTGTGTGTGTGTGTGTGTGTCTGTATGCATCATGCGTGTGTGTGTGTTCTATCTACACGCGTCGTGAGTGTGTGTCGTGTATGTGCGTTCATGCTGCAAGTTTTTCATCTTCACATATCCTCTTCTATTTGTCATTTTTTCCCCCCTTCTTTATCATCTTTTTTCTTCTTTGGTGTCTTTTTGAGAAAAAAAAATTGTTCTCATTATCTTCACCCTCCATTTCACCACCAACAATATAATTCATGGTAGGGTCTCACTCTGTCTCTGATTCTTTCATCTCAGCCTTTGGGTCTTTGATGGTTTATCGAGTCCCCTTTATACCACTAAAAGCAGTGTACGCGCCAGCCATATGTCAAGCTCTGAAGGGTGCACATGACAAATGGAAGAATATTCAAATGTCAATGAGGACTTACACCACTCATCACCTAACACATAGCTAGAAAGACTCTGCATCAGAAATTAAAGACGTGCAGGTTATGAGCCCACCTCGTCCGAATGCCGTTACCAATAAATTGGACAACAATGTACCATGTGAGGTCCATAGATTTTATACCTGTAAACACTTTGCTGTTACCCTAGTGGTTATTATTCAGTTATAGGACAACTAAGAGCTCCCACCTTTGGGTCTTATGATCTAATTCTTACTTCAAACAACTTTCCAATGGTGAATAACGAATCTCATGATTTATTTTCAGTACTCTCCGAATGGCAAGGTCAAGTTGTTTTTGGGAAAATCTTCTAACGATCTTGTCCTATTCTGCATGCCATCCATACGATCATATATAAATCTGTAATCTATCTCCTCCACCCCCCCCCCCTTTTTCACCACCTTCCACTTTCCACAGACATCCATGGAATTTGAACCTCATTCCGAACCACAGCCAGTCTGTGCTCAAGTACCTCGGCCCCGTCCCTGGCGCCACCATTCCCACCATGCACATGGGCATGCTGTTCTCCACTTCCTGTTGGTCCAACGACCCCCACGGCCTCCCTTACATTCAGTACCATCACTCAGGGAAAGATATCCTCTGGTAAGTAGATAAATTGATAAATAAATTACCTTTATTCATCCCAGTGGGAAATTTGTCTTTAGAGTCTATTCCGAGGGTAGAGCGGAATAAGCCAGGCGTCAGCTGCGGTGCAGCGCCGCAAAGGGGTTTCAAGGTCTTAAGAAAAAAATCAAGTGCTTCCACTGGGATTTGAACCGACGACATCTCAAACCAAAGACTTAACTCACATGGGTTTGGAATCAGCAATAAGAAAAGATGAATTTTATTCGTCCATAATGAAATGGAAATTTGCTTTAGATATTTTTGATCTTACACTGCACTACATGCAAGTACAGAATCAAACATGGACACAACCATGGAAACATGATGCATTGTCATGTATCGTAATCATGGAAACATGATGCATTGTCATGTATCGTAACCATAGAAACATGATGCATTGTCATGTATTGTAACCATGGAAACATGATGCATTGTCATGTATCGTAACCAAGGAAACATGATGCATTGTCATGTATCGTTATGGAACACCATGGATTAATATAGCGAAGAGTAATATTAATAACTTATGATAACCTATATATTGATGACAGTAGTGATAATAGAAGGTGTTTTGGGCAAACAAAACATCTGATGGAGGACCTAATTCACAGAGTCGAATTTTAGTATGTTGGGGCACATAACACTATACACTTAATTACAAATAGGAGGATCGAAAAAGTTCAGCTTTTTAAAGATTTCCTAAAAGAATGGAGGGTTTTTCATTCTTTTGTCTTTGTTTGGCTTGTGATTGATGATATATTCTTTGTCTACTTCTCCATCTCTCCCTCTGTCCGTTCCTCCCTCCCTCCCTTCCTCCCTTCCCAATCCAGGTATTGCATCTCCAAGTCCCAGCGTTCCAAGTTCCGCGCCACCATGATGGAGGTGGCCTCCTCCCTCATCTCAAACAGGCCGCGGTGGTTGAAGGAGGACTGCGTCATGGTGAGACACGTACTCGGATTAGTAATAATGTTAATAATGATAATGTTAATGATAATGATAATGATAATGATAATAGTAATAATTACGATAATGATGACGATGACAATAATAATAGTTGTTGTTGTTGTTTATCGAGTCCCCTTTATACCACAAGAAGCAGTGTAGGGGCCAGCCATATGTCAAGCTCTGAAGGGTGCACATGACAAATGGAAGTTAATCCAAATGACAACAAGGACTAACACCTCTCATCACCTTACACATGACTAGAAAGTCTCTGCATCAGAAATTAAAGACGAGCATGTGATGAGCCCACTGCGTAATAATAATAGTAATAATGATAATAATAATAATATTAATGATAATAATAATGATAATATTAATAATAATGATGATGATGATAATGGTATATGAATGATAATTATTCATATATTTGAATTCCCTCATTTCCTGTCGGTTATGCACAACTAGAGGTGGGGTGAATTCAGGCAAACTGTCAACAAACGAATGCCGTCCTTTCGCTCATTGCAGGGATATGAATGGGTCGATTCGACTTGCTGACATTTAAAAATTAGCACTCTTTGTGAACAATTCAGTAAACACACAAAAAAGCAAACAAGGTCCAACTTTAATACAGAACCGGTGACTCAGTGGTTTAGTCACTTGCCTTTGGTTCGAGAGGTCACAGGTTTGAATTCTGGTGGAAGCACTGGATTTTTTGCGGTGCTGCACTATGGCTGACGCTTAGTGGGTTATTCCAGTGTACCTTTGGAATATATCCTAAAGACAAATTTCCCCCTGGGATGAATAAAAGGAATTTGTTTTTAATTATTTTTTTTATCAAAAACCAATCTTTTTCTTAACTGTTCTCTCCCCCCTCCACCCCCACTCCACTAGGTAAACCCTGTGTTGTTGAAAGAGCGAGGATTGAAGGTGGGGAAGTGTGTCCACAGCCCGAGGGAGTTTGTGGTCGTATTCCCCGGGGCTCACACGGCAACGGTTGGCTGTGGCTTCAGCATGTCGGAGAGCGTCCACTTTGCCACGACAAAATGGCTGCCCAGTGGGATGGATGCTGCGATGGTAAGCAAAAAAAAGAAGAGAAAAATGGTATAACTGTAAAGGTAAAACAAGTAACAGGACCTACTATATACAATTTTAG
Source organism: Dirona albolineata (assembly GCA_031763155.1). Taxonomy (NCBI): domain Eukaryota; kingdom Metazoa; phylum Mollusca; class Gastropoda; order Nudibranchia; family Dironidae; genus Dirona; species Dirona albolineata. The sequence continues at coordinate 356 of JARFNW010137678.1, read as the reverse complement.
CTTGTATGATGGTAAGGGATGTTGACTGGAAGTACTTTTTTTTGGACATTGTTTAGGTTATGATGCAGATGGCGTATATACAACATGGCTTTGCGAAAATGCCATTTATTTTATTATTTATTAAAAATGATTAGAAATTTCCACAAACTTTGTCATTGTTTTATTGCTGGCTTTTTGCACACACTCACTTATACTCTGACACACTCACTCTCTCCATCCATTTTTCACTGTCCCTCTCTTTCTCTCTTTCTTTCCATCTCTCTCTCTCTCTCTCTTTCTTTCCATCTCTCTCTCTCTCTCTCTCTCTCTCTCTCTCTCTCTCTCTCTCTCTCTCTCTCTCTCTCTCTCTCTCTCTC
>JARFNW010137667.1:0-10696 GCA_031763155.1 Dirona albolineata | reverse complement strand
AGGACTTACACCACTCATCACCTAACACATGGCTAGAAAGACTGCATCAGGAATTAAAGACGAGCAGGTGATGAGCCAACTGCGTCCAAATACCTTTACCAGCAAATTGGACAACAATGTATCATGAGATCCATACATTTTACGAGTAAACACTTGTGGTTACTATTCAGAATTAGGACAACTGAGAGCTGCCACCTGGGCAACTTTGCGGAAATGAGCTCACAAATGCCATTAATTATTATCTATATTATTAAAGTGAAAACCAATGATGGATTCTATATCCACATAGGCCTACCTGTGCACAGGCTTACAACAAGAGTTTACATGTTATTTCTTTGATAAAAGAAATCTTTATCAATTAGACATCTATTTTTCTTTTCCATTCCACCCCCCCCCCCCCCCCACGTGAATTTTGTGAGTAAGACTCTCCTCATCATCAATGCATCAATGAATAAAAGGGAAACAAACAGAAATGTTAAATCAATATCGTAACATGAAGTCAGTTGTAACCACACACACACACACACTCACAAACAAGAAAACAGAACAACAAAATAAATTAATGAACAGGTAATATCATTGTAATGAATCTAACACTGAACACCCAGTTCAACGACAGACAGCATATTTTTTTTATTTTCATTTTCATTCATATCAACAACTCAGAATGAGAAAAAAAAAATTGTAAAAGTTTGAAACAAAACAAAAAAAAAAAGAAGAAAAAAAAAAGGACATAAACTTTGTTATAATTTTAAAATAGTTTAATTATCTGTTCGATACACTGGCCTGGGTATAAAAATCAAGCCTAGAAAATAGCTGCTTAACAAAGGCTGGATTTAAGGAAGAGGCTTAAATAACTGACCATACCACAAATCATGCATTGCTATTCTATTCTACACCCTTTAAAGTCGGTTATTACATAATATATGTCACTTGGAAACGGAATTTGAACCCAGAAACAGAAAAGAAATTTCCAAATTGTTGAAAAATTTTTTTTTTAAATCTCTGAGCACTCCATTATGTCCTGGAAAATAATTTTACAATTCAATGCTGAGCAAGGAGTTGACCCTTATACTTTCACTATTTTGCTGAATGAAGGGGTTCGGATAACAAAACAATTTTATTTTTTTTCGCGGAATAGCGTCACCAATTTCCATTTTTAATCTCATTGGACACCAGACTTTAAAGAGGGTGGCATAGTGTATGAATTGAGGTACGGGTAACTGATTGATGTTGATAACAAAACCTTATCTAGATCATTGGTGCAACTCATTTCACCAGTCCTGATGGTGTCAACACAGAAAGGAAAGTTAGTTGTTGAATATGAAGTACAGTCCACTCCATTTAGTTGTAACTTATGCTTGGTTGCAACACTCCACCAAAAACAGAATCAATTATGTCAGTGTTACATAAAAGTCATTTCGGTTCATCGTAGCCTAGATTTGACCATTATTTGGGATTTATAAACAATAAAAACAATTGAGCAATCATGTTTCCATTGCCACCCACCTTAGATTATGACATACAATAGGATCCCAAGCCTGCCTTGCATGTATTACGTTCTATTTAAAGTCTTATTTTTATGACTGCCACTCTTCTCTTAATCACACTTGGGCTAATCATAACCATTTCCCCATATCCAACCAGTTGGGGTAAGTAGAGTGGACTGTATTCAAAGTTCTCTTTCTTTTTTTTTTTTCCTTCCTAGAATTTTTATTTTTCAACATGTTTTAAAGTTGTTAGTTCTTAATTCATGCAAAATTGTTAAAAAAAAGAAAAAGAAAAAGAATTTCTTTAAAAAAAAAGTTGGATTCATCACAAATCACAAGATCATTTTCAGGTAACAAATTCCGTCATTGGGAACTATAAATATAAGGACCAATCCTAAAGAGTTGCACCTACGGTGACAGTTGAGAGCCTGAAGGCCTAACAGGTGCCTACATAGGTACATACAACCCTATGGATGACGATGGCTTTTAAAATTAACAAATTAAACATAGTTGAGTCATGAATAAGTTTATAAAAATGGTTCAGCTGCCCCCATATTTTCTGCAAAACACATTTATTATAAAAGTACGTTGAGAAATCAATAATTTAAAAAATATCACAAAATAACAATCACAATGTCCACCAACACAAGACGAATCATATAGTTTTATAACATTAACATCACACAACAGTTCATAATACAGGGCTTTAATTAAAGCACCAAAACAATTCAAACATCCTGCAACATTCCTCGTATCCAAGATTTATTTCACATCTCATCAGTGCCATGAAACACTCCAGTAACCCACACTATCTTCAATTAAAACTGTCATGCTCTGTTTAATGGTGTGTTACTACAATGAAGTTGCAGTACAATGCAAGGCACAGCAAAAATTACTGTATCAAACAGTACAGCTCAGTGAGTAATCCACAACCAAATCAGTGAAACATTCCTGTAACTTACACACACCAGATTTTGTCTCAATTTGTACGGGTCACAATCCTGTATCCCACATTTAGATGGAACCAGAGATCTGACCTGATGTCTTTACAGGAATATTGTGTGTAACATAGGTTTCCTGTAATACCATGATTAACGTCGGTGCCTGGCCAGATTCATTACTGGAAATTCTTCTACGGATCAATATTTTTACGTTAAGCACAGAATCAGCCCTTCTTGCTTGATGCAAGAAGAAGCAATGCACTATTCAATATTTCTCATATCTGGGCTAGACAACATTGTGTGGTAGTGTAGAGTTGTAGCCTCAGCTATATAAATTGTAAGAATTTTACCAAAGAGACATTACAGTTATAGTATAGGAATATTAACATAAACCAACTAGGTATTGAGTAAGTTAATATGTATTTGAATGCCAACATTTCAAATTTGATACAAATCTGTTCACATATAGGCATATGTCAGTGATATACCCCTACAGTAATATTTTATAAATGTGGGTACTGGTTACCAGAGTGTGGCAATACACGATTCAAAGCTATACCATTAATCATGGATTTTTCCATTAAGGCAAGCATCTCAAACACAAACAAGTTTTGGCTCCTTGAAGCCATCAATCCAACCAAATCAAACAATGCAGGGGTAAAATCGCTTCTTGTATCGGTAAAAGTGAAAGGATGGAGAAGCATCCTCCATTTATTTCTCATGTTTTCTTTGTAACTGTAACTCATCTTTATCATTGAAAAAAAGAAAAAGAAAAAAAAGGAAGCCAGAAAAGTCCTTTGATGTACTGTTTAGCATTTTCATCCAAAGACGCGCCATTTACCCCTGCATTATTTCATTGACCATAAAAATTACAATGTTGGCAATTATTTTAGCCATGACATTTACATCAAATATTTTGCAAAAAAGAGGTAGCTATTTATTTGAAGGGACTTTTTAAGAGATTCAATGGATCTTTTTGTAGTAGGTACTCAGCTGTACATATTGCTTATATTGCAAACCAGCGCTCATAATCATAGGCCTTACATTGACAGATAAGACACTTGTGCTCACAGGGAAATGCTATCATTATGTTATATTACATCTTCTACTTTTCTTTTCTTTATCAAAGGTCCATCTTGAATTAAGCCAAAACAAAATGTGCCTTACATTGACAGATGAAACGCTATTGTGTCATATCACATCTTTTACTTTTCTTTTCTTTATCAACACCTATGTGTTAGATCCATTATATTTTCAATTTCATTAAATCTTTGAATTATGCAAAAAACAATATTTGCCAAAACAGTTAAATAATATCACTTAAGACCCAGATTGCATGAGGTTCAAGACCTTCATTCAGCACTTAGTTGTAAAAGAAATCGTATGTGTATTTATTCTCATCTACCCCTTTGCAGGTATTGTACCTTTGCAGGTATTGTAGTCAAGGCTACATGAGCATGCAGTGGAACACCTAAAGACATGAATTTTCTTAATAATGGACTAGTACTAGTACACCAGTTGGGGAGCATCATAGACATATAGGTATTTAACATTAAAACCTTAATCAGATAGGAAATGAATAGCATAAAAACAATGCTATCAACTCCACAGGAATCGTAAAACAAACAACATATCACAGGTCAAACATACATTCTGTACAATACAGATGGATTATCTTCATATTATAAAAACATGAAAATATATTTTTTTAAATCTCTTTGTGTATACTATATAATATATATATATACATATATATATATACATATATATATATATATGCAAAAAAAACCAAAAACATCAACATCATCAAGTGCACCGGTGTAGGGAAATAAAAAATAATCCTGACATTCATAGGTAGCATTACGTCAACATATTGAGGTAAGTATGTCAAATAAAATCAAATGACCAACATTCACCCAAACACATTTATCACCAAAAAAAAAGAAGAAAAAGTGTCTTGAGGAGCTGCCTGACGTTACTGAGAAACAGTATCATACTTCTTCTTTCTTTATCAATACCCTGTTATACCTTTCCTTGTCAGGTGTTATAGTTCTAATGGCCTGTAGGTATTTTCAGGACCTCTGAGGGAGCAAAATTACTTTTTGAGTCTCTCTGGTTTTCAATTTTTTATATTTTTTAAAGAGTCTTGTAAACTCAAAGCTCCTCCTTCCTTGCTCTTCAGATCTCATCCCGATGATTCAGTTTCCAGTCTCTTTAAGAAGCCAACGGTCATGACTCTTTTCGAGGAAACTTTCGCATGTCCTTTCTTTCCCAGGCCCAGTCAATATTAACCTTTTAGTAATATAGCTAGCATTAAATACAAAACAGCCCAATTCTTTCCATCCGGAGTGACAACTTGATCATCGATCCAACTTTGCTCAGATGTCGTTGGTTTGAATTCTGATCAATTTTTTTGATACAAAGGCTGATTTCTTTATGATTGGCATATTTTGTTTCGTTTCACACTGAATAAATCATTAGCTGCGGGCAGTAGTGCAGGTAAATTACACTTATTTGCAAAAAAACATTATTTTAAAAAAAGTTGTATAATGATTTGTATTAGTAAATTGCAACTAATTGGGTACCAAACATGGCTTAATTTGGTGCATATTTGACTATACTACAGAATACAACATAATTCATATTATCATCCAGTTGAAAATGATTTACAAAGTCGTTTTTTTCATCCTAATTCCTTCATCTAATTTACACAAAACCTTGACATGTGTAAATGGTACCATGTGAAGAATTTAAATACATAAATAAGACATCCTGTACTGTAAAGGTTATTTATATTTCATATTCAAATGGATATTCCATCAAGTCAGTTACGAGGAATAAATAAGACTCGTTAATGAAATGAAACGGTCTCAAAGACGACAGAATCAGAAGAGGATGAAGAGTGACGCCACACCTTGTTTGAAGGGCAAGATCAGGGAAAACATTAATCTAATTGTGGCCCACTTTAATACAGGGCAGAAAGAGTTAAAAGCTGTTCCTCAACATTTGTAATAAGTGCGTTTGAGTGTATATCAATAAATCTCTTCTATTCTCTTAGTCATATTATGTACAAGAATATTTTTTTTCAACATTAAAATTAAAAATAACTTGACATTGTGTGAAACTGAGGTATTCCATAATATACATTTTACATCATTAGTACAGGGTAGTATTATTATATTATATCAAGTTGATCAAACAATTTTTCTAGCTATATATACTTAATATACATAACACATCAAATAATCTCTACGACACTTGTCTTCAGCTGTCTAACTTGTTAAAACATGTCGTCAATCAATAACAATAACGTACAAAATGTGTATTCTCATTCTTGTTTTAAACACTCATTCCAAACTCACCACTTTATAGAGAGGGGCCTGAGAACGCAGGACATCAATGTTAATAATTAAGGTCAATAATAATTGTTATTCATGTTGGAATAAAAGTAAACTACCAATATTGAGGAGAAAAGATCAAGTCAAACACTTATGTCATGTTGTTATATATACAATTACCGTACTGATCAAAATTGTTGGTACAACAAGTACCATGGTGATTTACTTTAAAGTCTAAAAGTAAAAGTACTATTTGTAAATGATATTTTCATTATTATTATTATTATTACCATTATCATTATTATTACTATTATTATTATTACTATTATGATCATTACTATTAATATTATTATTATCATTATGATACCATTATATAATTACGTTATTACATTAAAAAAAATAAAATGACTATTGTACTATTTGTCATTACTACTACTACTACTATAACTAGCTACTACTACTACCCCTACTACTACTAACTATAAATACTACTACCAATACTACTACTACTATACTACTACTACTACTAACTATAAATACTGCTACTACTACAACTACTACTCCTAGTGTACTACTCAACTGTCTATGATCAGTCATGTCAAGTGTCTATCGGCAGAGGTGTGACACATTCATATGTTTGCTTGCCATACAGTGGTAATACCAACAATGCAAACTATCCTTCTTCGTAAAAAGTCTGTTCCATTATATACCATTCCATTTCCATACATTAGCTTCTTATTTCTATTGTTGGATGATTATTTGGGGATCATTCTAGCTGCGCTCAAAGTGATGAATCGGAACTAGACTTATTAAGTATAGGTTAGACAGTCGTCGCACAAGTAGAATACTACGTACTAGTCTACCTTACTTTTATTTTCATCTTTACATCATGATATCATCACGATGAATATACATCAAATATTAAGTCACATTTTTAAAGGCATCAAACCATAACTACATACTGCGCCTCCTCATAGATGATAACATTAACATCCACCCAGCATAACATAATCCTGAGAAATGATAACATAGAGACTGTTTTAATGTTATCAATAAATATTAAATAAATGAGGCAGGTGGGATGAGGTAAGTTTCTTGTTCAAATCATGATGAAATTATTTTTCAACATTTAATCTAATTCAATGCCGCATTAAAATCATTTTGGTAACAAATTTGAAGATCATAAAATGCCTTTGGCCCTTTCCAAAACCGATAATAGTAATAGCTTTCCTTGCCAATGCCATTATTAACAATCCAATAAACATATCAGGGATTCTATTTCACATAATTTTTATTGAGGTAAGATGAATGAATCCTTGTCTATCAGATGCCCCCCGTTACTGTTTGTCACAGAAAGGTTTGAAAGGACATTGTGCATTGTACATTATTCTATGTTTATTATTCGCTTGTCTACCGATAATTCATGGCATAATCTTGAAATATACGACCAGTAGAATGTCTTTTTTTACATTTCTTTCATACTCATTCGTCCACTGCATTGTACAACCCTCCTTTCATCCACACTGCTAGCCAATGTAATTTACTAATTTCAGTAAATTTACTGAATGATATACCATAACATAATGTTTTCATTTCTCTTTCCAAAAACAACTTTTTCATTATGTATGTATGCACCTATATTTATGTAGTCAGTGGAGGGTTGTACTGTGCCGTTGTATCTTTTTAAAAAGAAATTTGGTGGGCCAGTCACGCTTCATTCACAATTCAGAGTTAGCCACGTGGGACGTCATTTGAATCTGCCTGCTCTGCTAACTCAACTGGGCAGACTTTGAAATTACTACATAATAATAATAAAGATAAAGATGAGTTTATATTATAGTCTGTGACCCCGTACAAGTACCGGCTCACAGACTTTACATCAACACAATACTAATGATCCCTGCGACATCCTCCAATGTCCAGATTTCATTGTAAAACATATGGCACTGTACTGTCAGTCAGTCAAGTCGTGTCGTGTCTGTGGCTAGTTGTTGGGGTACATGTTGTTCAGCATGTCCAGGAACCCCCTGGACATTCCAGCGGGAACAGAGCCAGATATGCGGTTGACCAAATCAGTGGTGCTCCCAACCTCAACGGCCCTGCTCACGTCCTCGGACATCCGGCTGGCCATTTCGCTGGCCATCATGCGTGCAGGTAGGTCAATCAGCCGACTGGACAGGTCATTCGGAATTCGGCTGTTCATCTCGGTCAGCATCCTGTTGGATATATCGCTGGCTATGCGGGATGAAATTTCAGCCGAGGATCGACTCGACATGTCAGTAGGGGGGAAAGGTCTGTCAGACATCGATTCGGTCATCCTACCTAGACTAGACATATCTGCGGCCGAAGAAGATTCTAGACGTCCAGGGATGTCTTCCATCGACAGCCTCGGGCCCATGTCCATGGATGCACTGGACGGCCTTGGTAGTTCAGACGAGCCGACCCGCGGAGGCATCCGAATCATGTCATCGGCCCTACTGTACGTTATCACCTCACTCGCCCTCCGTCCTCTCTTTCCCTGAGGTTGATGTATAGGGCCTTCGATGGGGATTCCAGCAGAATTCCGACGGGCCATTTCCATAGACATCCGTCGTGGAGAAGCCTCGGCAGAGATTGCAGCTGGTGTCTTGGGGGAGTCAGGGTCGTGGGTTTTCTTCACGAAATAGAATTTGGCGTAGCCGATCTTTTGCTGGATGGTGCGTCGGATGTCGGTGGACAGCTCCCTGGAGTGGTGTTGGCAGAATCCTGAAAAGGAGGAAGAAATTGTCTCCTTCAGCCCTTGGTGTGACTTGGGTTTTGGCTTTAAATTTACAGCAAAAGCAAAAGGGTGGTGGCAATGTGGCAAGAAAAGGGGGTGAAGGTAAAAAAATAATTTGGCAATATACAGTGACAATGACAAGCAAAATAATGAAAAGAATAATTTCAATAACAAGCATAAAGATACTGGTAATTTTCTATTTTACGGTTATTATCTCATAAGGGTATCCATGACAACATAAACACTTCTAATCTGACTCGCAGTGAATATATATATATATGCTATCAGAAGACCCATCCTGACTGTAACCAACCCCCAAATCGACAGTGTTGTTTCTACATTGCTTTTACCATGATCATCACAGTGCTTTAAACTGTTTACAGTAGTACATTTGCCACCGGGAAAGTAATAGAAGATCAACACACATTTCAGGTTGTTCTGAAAGGTGACACCATCTGCAATCAACAATAAAGCTCCTTCCACTTGACTACTTCCTATTGAAATTTCTTGTTTTCCACAAATGTCCACCGTTTCAAATTGATGGGTCTCTCGAAGAGCATATTTCCATGTCTGTGTTTCGATACAGTTCAAGGTCTTAAATGCAGTGCCGTGATCGTTTGAGACTAATGGGTGGGTGTAAGGTGATTGTAGTGAATGAAATATTGTATGAGTCTATTTTCAGACATTTATCTGGTTCCAACCCATGAAAATGATAGAAAATGTGACTTAGCAGCATTAAAGACAAAACTAAGAAAGAAGAGAAGAAAAGTGATTGAGACTCCAGTAGGGATTTGAACCTGCTGCCTTAACAGAACTGCATAAAAGCGCATTGCTAGAGATGCACACCTCAACCAATGAGGCTATCATGCACTTATTATCTGTATACCATTCCTCATTAATACTGTCATTTAGTCTTGGCTCTTTGACATAGCTCTCACTCAAAACGTTGCAGATTCCTTTCCCAATCGTCAGCTGGTAAAAATTTGAGTGCAATTAAACTGATAAAAGCATCTTATCCGAGGATATCATTAAAAATGCGATGCTGAAAAATAGGATTCGAACCCATTTTGAATGTTTATTCCATTCAACCACCTTTGTAGATATGTAAACAACACAAACAAATTATCCACAATGGTGGTGGTGGGAAATGAATTGGCTCTTCCGAAAAGCTGAAAGCCAAGTAGATTATATTCAATTTCTGATTCTGATGAAAACAACTATAAGTTACTTCAGGTCCTTGAACCTTTTCAGTGCAGTGTATCGTGTACAGTACAGTAGTCTCTTACTAAAATCATGGTCCCTGGGAGATAAATCTTCCTATTCCATTATTCTACCGACCTGCTAATTAACTGACCAACCCAAATGTGGACATATTACTACAGAGGAGACGCCCTAATAGTGCACACCAAAAAAACCCAACAAAACCCCTATAATAATATGAATGTCAACTTCTAAAGAAATTGACAGCCAGGCAGCAACAATGGTATTCTTCTTTAATTCTGTCAACGCCAGTAATCGGGCAAAAAATCTAATTTGATTTAAATTCAATTAATCTTATTTCAATTTAATTTTGTTTTCAACAAAGCAAAATCGGGACAACCCTAATATTAATCTGGGTGGTTGGCATGTTTGGTTCTGCCTCCCAATACATATTAGGTTGACCATGACCGTAGGTAGAGACTACTGTAATGTGGAGTGTGCTATAGCAAAAATAAATCTTGAAATGATGATAGCTGTAGAGGAAAACAAGAGTGCACAAAGACATAAGACTTCCATCATTTTTTTTTTTGGTTGGCTTTATTGGAACAAGTTGATTTCAAAATTGGTCAGCATAATATGCTATTTATTAATACTATTCATAGAAGAACTGAGGTAAGTAAGTAAACAGTTTGTTCCAAACTAAATGACGGCTAATGAATGTTGTATCAAAGCAACAAAAATGCAAGAATAAAAAATGTTAACATTGAGTCTTCAAAAGGCTCTTTCATGTAAATATGTATTTCATTCAGTTTAATTGCAGCTATAAAAGCATTGAAAAGAAGAAATTGGACCGAGCAAAAAAACCAAACAAACAAAAAAATAATTTTAAATCAAAAGTTAATCATTAAAAGCAAAAAAAAATTAAGCAAAGCACCATCCCTGGGGGGGGGGGGGGGGGGGGGGGGGGGG
>JARFNW010137656.1:0-10697 GCA_031763155.1 Dirona albolineata | reverse complement strand
TGTTTTCTGTTTACGGCGAGGCGGAGTTGCCGTGGCAGGCATGGGTTCAATTCCCCCGGTCGACAGAAATCTTTTTTTCTATTTTCTGTTCTTGTCTCTCACTGGCACTGCTACATTATCCCACTATCAGTCTATTGGTTAACGTAAAATGACTGTGTGTCGCCCCAGGGCTCCACTTGACCGGATAGGTGGACGTACATTTGTATGTGGACTGGAGGTTGTAACAATACTTCTTGAATGGAACAGGCTCCACTTTTCAACTTAAATAATGGTAATAGTTAAAAACATACTTCTATAAATGACAATAAACAGGAATATACGTTAAGGGTTTCCCATTTATCAATATACAACATATTACTTACTATGTATGTTGTATATTGATAAAGAGGAAACCCGAAACGTTTAGTATGTTGTATATTGATAAAGGGGAAACCCGAAAAGTTTAGTATGTTGTATATTGATAAAGAAGAAACCCGAAACGTTTAGTATGTTGTATATTGATAAAGGGGAAACCCGAATCATTTATCCCTGTTTATTGACATTTATAGAAGCCTGTTTGTTTTACCTGCATATCATTATTTACATTTTTACCTGGCTTCCAGCATCATCACTTTTCAACTTTTCACTGGATCCATTCACACAGTACCGTTATAACCTTATAACATACTATTGGTGGCCAACTAACTGTCAATAGTGTCAAGTCTAGATAAATAATAAATTAAAAATAGAAAATACCCTTTATCCATCCCATGGGGAAATCTGTCTGCCAGGGTCTATTCCGAGGGTAGACCGGAATAACCCAGGCATCAGCTGCAGTGCAGCGTTGCAAAGTGGGATCAAGGTCTTGAGAAAACAACCCAGTACTTCCACTGGGATTCGAACCAGTGACCTCGTGAACCAAAGGCGAGTGACATAACCACTATGCCGCCACCGACTCACAAAAAGTATGCCTTTTTGTCCACTGCTCTACTGTCAATATTTAATCCTTTACTTTGATATTCACAAATAGTGTTCGTTAAACACTTACTTCATTAAAAGGGCAAATATAGATTTATAATGAATGAATAATCTTAATAAAGCAATGCAGGCCCCTGGATTTCGAGACATTTAATTCTTCTCCTCTATACCCCCACCTTTTCTCAATATCATCCAATGTAACACACATAAAAACGTGTTACTCACATGATAAGACTGGAAAATAATTCATGAAATGGCCGGTATAGAAGCCGAATGTAAACAACCACAAGATTAATGCTGACGAATTCAACGACTTCTACTGCCCTAACAATCCATCTTCACTCAACATTCACCAAGAAACAAACAACAAAGAACCTCCACCTGTTATAGAAGAAGATATCTTAAAAGAACGGTTTAAAAAGGGCAACCCAAAGAAAGCACCCCTCATGACAGGATTAGCGGGGCCCTAGTAAAAAATATGTTGTGAACAACTCGCAATGCATTCATCAAAATATTCCAACGGTCTATCAACCAGCAACTCGTGCCAGCCCTGTGAGAAACATCTATTGTCATCCCAGTGCCGACAAAGCATACCCCCACGCAGTTGAATGACTATCGACCCGTCACTTTAACAGCAATAGTGATGAAATGTTTGGAACAAATTGTGAAAACAGAATTGATACAGAAGGTACGTGATAATAAAATCCTCGATTCAGTTTGCCGACCAACGGCCGCTAAGTGTGGAGGATTCTTTACCCACTGTGATTAACACACTAACAAAACACATTGATAAATCGCCCGCAAAATTTTGCTCGGATATTATACATAGACTTTTCATCAGCATGCAATGCAATGAACAATAAATAAGGAAGTGATTAACAATTAGCCTCATCAGTTTAATGTCATCAACAATCACTCATCGTCACCACTTTAATCATAATCAAAGTAACAATAAAAAAACAAAACCAAAAAGAATCAGACTAACACTAACAGCAACAATGTAAACAAACAGACAGTAAAATTGACATTCACATGAAAACAAAGCAAAGCTCAATATCCAACCATACCCCATTCAATGAGAAATTCACCAGGAAAGCATGTCATGTTATTGAAAATAGTGTTGCTAACGGGAATCAACCTTTGCATGAGGTGTAAAGAAAATTGGTAGTTGGGTATTACAGTTAGCTATAGCATAGGCTATAAGTTTGGAACACATAAAAGAAAAATAAACACTGTGTGGCATAGAATAAAAAAACACAGCGAAGATAACAAAAAGCAATAAAACCAATGACATCTGACCTCTGTCAGTGTCTGACCTCTGTCAATGTCGTCGTCATCATCACCACCATCACCATCATCATCATTATTAAAATTGTCATTGTCACCAACAACATCATCATTGTCATCATCGTCATCGTCGTCAACATCATCATCATCGCTATTATCAGTGTCATTTTCACCATCATCATCATCTCATCATCATCATCACCATCATCATCATCATCATCATCATCATCATCATCATCATCATCATCATCATTATCATAATCATTTCTTTTCAAGCACGGAAGACAAGGATTATTATTAACTTTATCATTATCATTATCATCATCATTATCGTCATAGCATCATCATCATCATCATTATCATCACCAAACATTGAGGAATACATTATATTAACATGTCCAAATGTTCTGGCAAATTGTTTTTTCCACACATATCCTATAATAATTAAATAGAAGTGCACTTAATCAAAATGACAAAGATTTGAATTAATGTATCAAGTGACAAATGTAAAAGTCTAAATGGCACCTTGCTGTGAGTGTGTGCGAGTTTGTGTGAGTGTGTATGTGTATGTGTGTGAGAGTGTGTGAGAGTGTGTGTGTATGTGTGTGCGTGCATGAGTGTGTGCGTGCATGAGTTTGAATCTACATATATGTTTATATATATAAAGAAAGTGAATTCAGGTTCATTTAAGTTGAATTATCATTTTATCAAGAATACATGGGATAAAATATGTCTAAAATTACAAGACTTAGTAATAGCTGCATCCTGCAAAGTCAAAGTTTTTGAAATAAAACATAATGACTTCCAATAAAACACATCACCTTGAACATGAAGTAAGACAAAATTTGGCTCTGTAAAATTGATTTCCCGTTAAGCGTTAAGCAGCACATACTTTATTTACACTTTATTGAATTCTAGTCTTAAAAATAAAGTCTGGGTTTATAGTCTGTATCCCTGTACATACATTAGACAGAGACTTAACATCATTAATCCAGCGGGCCTTGTCACACAGCATCCTTTTCAACTCCCAGCATACAGTCATGCACAGTGATAGGTTCATCATATTAACACACTCACAATATCATTCTTTGACTGTAGCTGTGTACTCATTCACACCCGAGTCGAGAGAGGGGAAAATGTGAAAAGTCTTTCCCAAGGACTCAACATCATAAGCTTCAACCAGGAATTGAACTCGGGACCTCTTGATCTTGAGTCCAGTAGCCAAACTGATTGGCCATTGTGTCTTGAAACACATCATGTTATAAATCCAGAGCTCAACACTAACAAGTAACGACAATAAAACCAAACATAATGTTCAAATTGGAATTTGCCTTTATTTGACCAGTGCTGGCCACAGGAATGTTGCACCATTATCTATTATTGAACTTCAAATCAATATGCTTTTCTGTTAGAGAATTCAAAGCTTCAAAGACTGCCAAGCAGAAGTTTTATATGAAATATGAAGTGAGGGCCATTAAGCCAGAGGACTTAAATCTGTAGAGAAACTGCAGATAATCATTACCACCTCCTGTTGCAAACGCCATACAGCAAGATTGGTGAAAAGTTTCCCCCCCACACACACACACCCCCCCACACACACACACACACCCACATACAAACACGCACGCCTTGCCAACTTTGATGCAAAAATAGTTATTTTCATATATGAAACTAAATAGTTTTCTATTTTTGTATAACGTATTATGATTTTGACAATAATATAGTTCGATCTTATATTATTCCCAATGTCAAGTTGTTGCAGGTAAAATTTAGTCAGCTTAATCTCCTTAATCTCCACATTATACAAAATCCGGGAATACTCAAGCAACGTGCAAGACTACGAGATGAGAAACACCCAACTTATTGCTTAACTTTCCATTGAAATAATATGTAGAATAAAACATATAATATAAATTACAAGCAAAATACTACAAACATTTTTAATAACCATAAAAATACAAATCAAATGTGACCTACAAGAAATAAAACCGCAAGGTATTCACTCCTAACTTATAGCGTTATCAGGTACTCAGGGTATGCCTGACAGTCGTTGAAGATGATGTACAAGTTGGGAGCCTTGCGAGAGTCAAAGGGAATATTTGAACCAGGCTTATTGGGCAAGTAATTCACGTTAGTTTGGCTTTGAGTCCATTCTCCAACTAAAACCTTTGCAAGATACACTGTTTTATGTCCTTGAGAAAGTGAATATGACGACTGTTCTGCAAAGTAAACTCCATTTCCGTAATCAGTTTCTACAATAAAAATAAAAACGAAACAAAAAATAACAGCGATGACAGTAATCATATCAGGTTAAAAATAGGATGACAGGTTTATTTCTGACTCACACAAAGAAGTCTGACACTGATACACTTATCATTATGGCAGGGTTATATTTCAGAAAAACACTTGAGTTTGAATGAAATAAGGGTTAGGGTTAGGGTTATATTTCAGAAAAACACTTGAGTTTGAATGAAATAAGGGCATTGCCAGTAAAATGAATGAGAAAGTATTATAGAAAGGGTTTGATATTTTGTGGGATTTGAGATACAGCGTGTTTGAAATAATGGTGATACAATGTTGTAATTTTTATTTCTTTTTAAGTATTTCATAGTTTTAAAGGCTTCTCATTCAGTTATAAGCAAGTTTTTCTGAAGCAAACGAAATAGGGCACAATGGTAATGTTTCAGTGTCAAAAAAATATATTATTCTAATAATGTGCTGTTCATGCATAACATTATGACCCTTTGTCTTCAAAAAGGTAGGTGACAATAAGGAAGGGGATAATGTAGGTCTCCGTTCCTCTCTTAGAAGGTTATCAGGTACTCTGGATATGCCTGACAGTCATGGAAGATGATGAACATGTTGGGTCCCATGCCAGAGTCATAGGGAATATTTGTACCAGACTTATTAGGCAAGTACTCCATGTCACTCTTACTTGGGGTAGATTCTCCGACTAAAACCTTTGCCAGATACATCCTCTTATCTCCGTTGGCATCAGCCCTCGCATATGAAGCAGAATAAGATGAATGCTCTGCGAAGTAGACTCCCTTTCCATAAGCAGTCGCTATGACAACAACAACAACAACAACAACAAAAAGATGATTTTTAAATCAATAAAACCTCAAAGAATTCCTCTTCAATTGGAAAGTGAGATATATATTATGAAATCACTGATATTTATGACTACTTTAAAAAAAGAGAGGATAGCTAACTCCACTATCGAGAGGGGCAGAGGCAAGCAGTGCACAATTATAATCTGGTTCTATTCATTTCCATTAGAGAGACAAACCAACTCTGGCATAGTTTGAAAGCAGGACCTGCTGTGTCATTAGTGGAACATTGATCCAACACACCAAAGTATTTCCAATAAAGGTCTCGAAACTGATTTGAGAAAATACTGTCTTTAAGCCCTGGACCTTGCAGGAATGGCTGGAGAGACGTGACAGTGACAGCGGTAAATGTGACCCTTATAGATTATTGGGGAGCCTGTGGTGCAATGGTTAAGTCACTTGCTTTTGGTTCGAGAGGATTGAAATCCCCGCGGAAGCAATGGATTATTTCCCGAAGACCTTGATCCCACTTTCTGGCGCTGCAATGTGGCTGACGCCTGGATTATCCGGTCAACACTTGGAATAGACCCTAAAGACAAATTTCCCCTGGCGGGAATAAAGGGAATTTATTCATCTATTTTATTTCATCAAATCTGAACAATGTTTTGCAAACTGCAGCTGGTCACTGCTTGTCCTAAATTTCTGATTCTTGGAATATATTTTAGCCATGAGTGTGAAACGTAGTCTTGAGTACGTAAGGAATAGTAAGTAAGTTTTTTTTTAAATGACATACCATTTTTTCCACAGAACCTTCTGTTGAAACCGCTAGCATTTATGTTAGCAATTGCTTCTGGATCACTTCCATGGAACAGTTTCTTTTCATTTTCAGTGCCTTGGGGATTATTCTTCTCAAAGAATTTCCTTTTGGATGCATATTGCTGATACAACACTTCATTCTGAATGCGTTCAATCTGGAAAGCAATAATTACAATTATTAAATAATAATAGCAAATAGCACTTATATAGCGCTTGTATTCACGATCATCAAAATGCTCTTAACATTTTACAGTAGCACACTTTCCCCAGGAAAGCAACAGAGCACTCAACACTTAATAAGCATAAGGTTACAGTGTTTGCATCTGAGAGGACTTCAGAATTTAACGTCCATCTTTGATAGGCATTAAGCATAAATATTGTCGTGATCGTTTTTGGATCCTGGTCCTAGGCACCCATTGAGTTGTGCTCACTGTTCCGCCACCGACACCCAGTTAAAGTTCTTGTGTTAATTACTTCTTCTACACCTAAAATATTCTATTTATCATTATTTCCAGAAAATTCTGCCTCTAATAAAATTCATGATCTAAAGCCGGCCACTCACTAGAGAAGATTCCTGTCCAGATTGTCCTCAAAGGCCTGGTCTAGATCATGGCCTTTGAGGACAGCCATGGTGGGCCACTCACTAGAGTGAAGTTCCTTACGGATGATACTCCGGCGTTGTGCGGACGACAGCGAATGGTGAAAAACACTAGTGTCAAGTTTAGCAGATCTATATATGTGTTTATTAGCACAGAATGACCTTCAACACACTACAACGACACATGGTTTTCACACGCCACTGCCCGCCAATGCTATTAATAGATGCGATTCAAAACAACTTTGCTTTTCGACTTGGTAGAAAAATGACAGGGTAATTAATTAGAAATGTTTGGTAGACGTGTTTAATATTAAATCGCCCTAAAATTGGACACTGATGACGATTCTGAAGTTAGATTTACATAATTTGGACTTTTGCACCCCATTACTTTGTGCGATGGGAACTGTGGCCATGAGGCCAAGAGGAAAATATCAGGCTCGTTCTGAAATCAACAACACCCCGTGAGGCCACGGTTTTTTACTATAGATTTCGGATTTTGACCTAATGTTTTACGCATTGAGGACAATCCGGACAGGAATCCTCTCTAGTGAGTGGCCGGCTTTAACCATATGATTAATTTGATGCTCCATGCTGAGAAAGCTGTCTAAAATGACACAAAGGTTTTTAGCTTTGGTTGTAACAGAGATTACATTATCAGAAATTGTGATTAATCTTTGATTCAGTAGCGCACAAGAGAATGTCTGCCTTGTCATCGTTTAATTTTGACTTATGGTTCTGCATCCACCATTCAATAGATCTACAGCAATTTCCTATATCAAGGGAGAGAGACAGAAGGTTACATGGGAGAGCAGCTTTATAAAGCTGTGTATCATCTGCATACATATGGTAGTTAACACAATGAGAATTAATTATTTGGCCAAGAGGCATCGTATAGAGGGTGTAAAGAACAGGGCCTAATTAATTGACCAGCCAGTCAGATAATATTTGAACCAATCTAATACATTATCGCTTACGTCGTAGTTGGCAAACAGCCTTTTACATAGAATGATGTGGTCAATAGTATCGAACACTGCCGACAGATCTAGCAAAGTAAGGATCGACACTTTGCCATCGTCACAGGTCAGTAAAATATCATTAACAATCTTAAATAATGCTGTTTCAGTACTATCGCAATATCTGTAGACAGATTGATATTCTTTAATATTGTTAAAAAAGGTGTTCTTTTACAAGTTTTTCTAAAATTTTAGAGAAAAACGGGAAATTGGACATTGGCCTGTAATTTTTCAAAGTGCAGGGTCCAAGTTTGTTTTTTTAAGAAGTGAAGTAACAATTGCTTCTTTATAACTAGTTGGTACAATTCTGACCTCAAAGAATGATTTATAATTGCAGCAATATACTCTAAGGTCAAGACGAAGCATTTTAAAAGGATCTGTGCTGGTATTGGGTCAACGGGACACGACGTAAGAGGGGATGATATCATTATTTCTCCAACTTCTGATAGAGTTACCTCCCTGAATTTATTAAAAAACAGAATCTGTATATTATATTCTGCTCATTGAATCAATTGGGATGGCAGAAAGATAATTGTGCAGGTTCGAAACATTTGTAATGAAATAATTAACAAAAATACCAGGTAACCTACGACCGTCGATTTTTGGTGAGGCGGTGTCTTTTATGTGAATGTGAGAGATGCGCTGTCTGTTGGCGTTTGGCCAAGACAAGAGGATGCGACGATAGTTGTTTATGATCAAATCAGCCTTGATAGTAATTCAGTCTTGCTTTTGCAACTCATGAATTGTACCTGAATTGGTAGCAAATCAGTCTTGCTTGCAACTCATGACTTGTAACTGAATTGGTAGCAATTCAGCCTTGCTTGCAACTCATGACTTGTAACTGAGTTGGCAGCAATTCAGTCTTGTGACTTGAAGCAAAGACTTGCGATTTGCGTCTTGTTTCCAGGAGTTGCAAGCGGCAAACTGAATTGGTGAATTGACCCAGCTCTACTTCTGGGGTCCTTGATACAGAGATATGTGACAAACGAAACACTGTAATTTCAGAGATGCCTCAAAATGTTTTGATATAGAATCTATTGAATTGACCTACCTTCTTTACCGGCACTGAAACACCACATTTCTTAAAATAGGCTTCCACGTCTGCATATTCTCTGCTTCCACTTGAAAGTGGCACAATTTTTAGATTGACCTCATCCATTTGATCCCAAGAGCTTGGATTTTTAATTCCGTCTTCAAAAGAAAAGAAAACAACATATCAGCGATACATTTTAGCGAGAACTGAAGGAGTGTGTGAGTTGAATTCCTTTACGCAGTGCCCTAGTAGACATGCACAATAGTCAAAGCAAACCTTGAAAAAGGATCCAAAATGATTAATATGTTATTCATATTACTCTTTTTGAGCTTGGAAATGACAATATTAACCCGACTGGAAAATACTAAATATGATAATAGAGGGACGCCACATTTTCTTTCAAAGAATTGTATAAAAAACAAATACAAACAACGAATTTGAAATGCAACGTGTTTAAATTGCAAACTATGTAAGAATATAGTTGCAACAAATTATTGCTCTTTCTTTGCAGGCAATAAGAAGATCATCAACTACATTACTGAATATTTGTATATATCTATAATTACACTAATTCTTTATTTAAAGTGGACCCGACTCAGATGTACCTGCTGTAAGATCATATCTGTTAATAGTGGCAATTTCCTCCCTCTTGGAACCTTTTAGTATGAATTCTTTCATGGCTTTCAAATCAATTTCATAATTGCGACCAGTGCTGTCCTTGATTGTCACATTAGCTTTAGACTCTTGGAAGGCTTTTTCAATATCAATGTTTATGCTGGAAGAAAAGAAAACGCTATGTAAGTGAGTGAACAAGCATAAATATTTCCATTGAATAAAGATAAATTTGAGTTAATTCTAAGTGGCGGCAATGTTTGGCCCATGCCATATAGAGGTTAATGTCACAACTAAATCACTGAGACACATGTGACCAACAAATTAAAATGCTTCCAAATCCCAATGCTCCTCTTCCAACTCCATAGGAAGGCGTTCTTTGTCAATCCATCATTGAATGGAACCATCTGTATGACAAAGTAACTCATAAATGCACTGATGCATGGACAGAGGCCACACCTGTTCTTAGTTACACCGCTGAACAAACGCCAGTTGTGGTCACAGCAGCATGCCTCTAGTCCAGAGAGTCTGAAAATCTAATCAGTCAATTAAATTATGTTTGATTAATTTGTTAAATTTTTTCCCTTTGGAAACATCTTGTTTTCATATATATAAAGTCTTTCAAAACTGAAGACACAGGCTGCAATGATAAATAATAAGCCTGGTAACGCTAAGGCAATCAAACAGGGAAAATGCACGGCACATAAAGGGTCAAACTTCATAAAATAAGCTCAGTCAATCATAATTCACCCAGTTCCAGTCTTATTTGAGGGGAAGCAGTCAATCTTTGTTATGCAACTCCACCATCTCACCTCCTTAAAAAAATGTTTGGTTGAAAAAAAGATTTAGCATGGTTTTGATCTGTCGTCCAAACTAGCAAGCAGTGTAGGGGCCAGCTCCATGCCCAGTCTCAAGCAGTAGACAGGCCGAAAGTGCCAGCAGCAAAGACATAAAGGCTCAAACCATTATGCATGGCTAATTACTACACACCTAACAGCAACGTCCTATGAAAATGTATAGTGGGCTCCAGTGCAATACTTATATCATATTGCATGCTTTCAGTTATATTGCACGTGCATCAATGCGCATGTAATTAAACTTTTTGTTGTGTATATGTGGTGACTTTTGTAGGTACCCATGTGTATCGTTCCAAACTCTTCCCTTTTGGTTGTTCCCTTTATTAATTAGGATCAACTGCTGGACTACCTACATCATTGTACTCATTTCCGACTCGCAGGCTCGTCTGCACTTCTACGTGTGTCCCACCTTATCGTGGTGGAGAGGTTTGTGTGATCTAATGATTTAGAAGGCTATACAAAATAGGTGCAACC
>JARFNW010137645.1:0-10697 GCA_031763155.1 Dirona albolineata | reverse complement strand
TCTCTCTCTCTCTCTCTCTCTCTCTCTCTCTCTCTCTCTCTCTCTCTCTCTCTCTCTCTCTCTCTCTCTCTGACTGATCAATTCATCCGATTTTTTTTCTTTTCTGTTTCCCAGATGTCTAACTACCCGTACACATCCCCAATCCCAAAAAGGTGAGTCAGGAAATAAAATACATTTGATCAATTAATTTCAATTATCTAAAGAAGGAGAAAACGAGAAAAATAAAGAATAATAGATCTAGGTTAGGGGAGAGAGATCAAATATAATTCTTCTCCATATTCGAACTGTATTTTAAATCTTAAGACTCATTTGGGTAGCCGATGGCGCGCGCAGTGGATTCGAGAGGTCGCGGGTTCAAATCTTAGTGGAAGCATTGGATATTTTTTTCTTCTCAAAACCTTAATCCCATGTTGCAGCATTGCGTTCGACTGACGCCTGGGTTATTCCTGTCCACCCTCGGAATAGACCCTAAAGACAAATTTCCTCATGGGATAGATAAAGGGAAAATATTTTTTTAATTTACAATTTATCTATTTCAGCATGCGCTGCAGCACACTTCCGGCTCCACAAACCAGGTCTTCTCAAAAGACGGCCCCTTCAGGCGACAAACACATCCTGGCCTTCCTCAAGAGGAGTCAAAGCTCTGAAGACTTGCTGGACGGTCCGGCCGGTGGCTCGAGTTCGAGTCCTAAACGCCAAAGCCGGGAATTCCATGGGTTATCCCGACTATCTGCAAAAAGATCGACCAAAGGTCAAATTCTCGCTTCTTCGTCGTCAACTTCGGATTTACTAGACGACAAAGAAGACATTTTCGCCGGTTCTGCTAAGGATTTTCGGGCGAAACTCGCCGAGAAGGGCGGTAAGTCTTCATCTTTGAAGGATTACAGAGCTAAGAAAGAGATGAAAGCGAAAAATATGGAAGGGGTGAAACGAGGTGTCTGCAAAGCCTACAACATGTTTTTGGTCGGGGCAGACTTCCGGGCTCGCAGCCTTGACAGGAGAGAGCCTCGACCTTGGCCTCAATTTCATCCAATCATTGACGTTCCTGAAAAGAAGGCTGTTGAATCCTACGAGTTTGTTCAACCAATGTTGCCGAACGTTCCAAAAAAGAAGGCTGTTTCCCAATCATGTGAAAGCGTTGAATCCAAACCGATCGTTCCTGGAAATAAAAGACCTCTCCAACAACGAGAGAGTATTATTTATTCTGAGGTCGCCCTGTCTCTCCCCGCCATCACACGTATAGATGACGTCACACGTAAAGATGACGTCAAACGTACAGATGACGTCAAACGTTTAGATTATGTCAAACTTGAACATGACGTCAAATGTGTAGATGACCCCAAACGTGTAGATGACGTCAGACATGTAGATGACGTCAGACATGTAGATGACGTCAGAGATGTAGATGACGTCAGAGGTGTAGATGACGTCAGAGGTGTAGATGACGTCATACGTGTAGATGAGGACATACTTGTAGATGACGTCGATCCCGTTGAACACAGACCCAAGGAATTGTCCACCTTCTCCTCCTCGTCTCTCATGCCGAGCACAGAAGCTGCCACTCTCCTTATCAGAGACAGACCTACCATCAAACCAACCGACTACCCCACAACTAACAACCACGAAACCACGCCTCTTCCAGTAGCCCCGCCTCTTCCCGTAGCCCCGCCCCCTCTTTCACGACAAATGAAAACCAAGGCCAAAGACAAACCAGCCCCCTTCCCTCCTCCCCCTCCTGTAGTGTGCCCGCCTCCTCCCCCGCCCGCCCGAGAAACTCCCAATGACGTCATAGACTGTGGCTCCCCCGGGCAGAACCAACGTCACGGCTTGAGACTGAAACAGATTCACTGGACCAAAGTTGGGCACAACCAGGTCAGTTGACGTCAATGATAATATGTTCACCCATGGCTACAATATAATAATAGTTATGGTAATCAACAAATATGCAGGGTTAGGGTTAGGGTTAGGGTTAGAGGTTAAAGTAGATGAGCCACTTCTCACGATTATGTTGTTCGTTCAGGGTTACCAAAACTCAAACAAACAAAAAACAAAACAAAACAAAAACAAACACAAACACAAATAAACACAACAAAAACAAACCCCAAGATGTTTACATTATTTTTTTCCATCATAATTTGACCTTCACTTTGGGAAGTGCCTTGTTCTTGATATGACCGATTATTTAGTTTGTTTCCCTGACAACTTGACGTTACTTTTCGGGAAATACCTACAAAATAATGAAATTGAGTGTTTGCTTTCGATGCTCACCACCAGATGGGCGTATCCCTATTTCATAAGCATTTCATCTCCTCATTTCCATAAAATAGACCAACCTTTAGAGTTTTCAAACTAAATTAATATTTCCAACATTAATATTTCCCACTATCCTAGCCTTATTTTTTCACAACATTTGCAAAAATGTAACGATATTTTGGAGGGTTCAGAATAACCGATTTCCATCAATATAACCGTAACCGTAATAACATTCTAACAGATCACGGCATCTCTCTGGAAGGACGTCAGTGACGTCACAGATAAACTGGACCTTACCGAGCTGGAGGATCAGTTTTCAGTGGTCAGCTCCAAGTCTAACATGGCCAAGAACAGTGAGTTGTTTGAATAGGATAAAGATATATATGTATATGTATAATATTATAGTATATTTCCCCCGCAATTTGACCTTACTATTTGGCGTATACCGAAAACAAATTTGATCAGATTGTGTGCTCAGTCTCATTGCCCTTGACATTCGTAACCATATTACGTTATATGACTTGCATTTCCTCACCTTATCACCAAATAAATAACAACGATTGGTATTTGTAATCTACTTTTGCACATACCTCGTCGAATTTACATAATTGAATGGCTACCATCATCGCCATCACCACCATCACCACCATCATCACCATCACCATCATCACATCCCCCACCACCTTGAAATGGGTGTGTTATAATCTTGCCATACTATTTTAATCACACACATTATAAGCAGATTATTATGAAGAACAAACACTACGGTTTTTGTTTCCCCAAATCTCAGACAACCAGCCAGAGAAGCAGATGCTGATGGACGCCAAACGGGCACAAAACCTGGGAATTCTATTCTGTGGACTCAAACCCGAGTCCCTCCCCAAATTGATGGAGGCTCTTAACTCCACCACAGAGGTGGACACCTTCCCTGCGGACAGACTTTCCACCCTGAAAAGGTCAGAGTTCATTGCAGTGATCAACGCCAGTGTACCGCTCAGAATACAAGGAAATAGAACATGACTGAAGAATATGTTTTTGTGAAATATAAACTACACTCCCCCGACTTTCGGTCACTGATTCAGACCAAGAGGGAGCGAGGACTTGTTGATTTTAAAAATACAAGAAACGAAACAAAACAATTTTTTTTTTAAAGTTTTTAGTCCCCAACACCGATATTCATAGTCCTTACGTAAACTGTTATCACATTTTGGCACCGAATCATTGCATTGAATTATACTCATAAACAATACATGATTCTAGTGATTGGCTGCCTGCACAAACGTCGTATCGAATAACGTAGCGTCTGTGTATACGATGACCACAGGTGTGGGAAATAATATGAATGACCTCAAACAAGAGGTGAGGTGAATAAAAAGAAGAGACAGGTACAGTTTTGTGTTGGTACATATAATAAAGCGTTCACAAAGCAACTCATCAAAAATAAGACAACAGAAATCAATCTTTGCAATTGGTCTGGATTGATGTTTTCCTTTGCAAACAATAGTTTTTCGATTAGTTGCTTTGTGCCCGCTTTGTCACCTTACCAAACAGGGACCGGAGACACCTCAGAATAAGTATTGACCAGAAGCGACAATAGACGATTTTTATTGCACAAACTTTCGTACCACAGAATATCACTAAAAAACAGAATCAAAATGGCGGTGAACACTATTCAACATCAATCAGTCCGCCTTATTTGTTTAGTATTTATTGTCGTGGCCACTATTACCTATTCAAATTGGCCCTATTGTCGCTTCTGTGTATTTATTTATTTTGTGGTATACACAGATCATAAATTAACTGTTAGAACATTTTGGCACAGCCTTATCGCAGTGAATTATATTCACAACATTGCATGATTCATTGTATCATTCATGTAATTTTTAAAGTATAAAATTGTGCCAAAATGTGCTAACAGTTAACGATGGTCTGTTAATAATAATATAATAAAAGTCAGAATTTAAATCCACCAATTTCACCAATGTCGGAATGTTATGGACCCATCGCATTGACTTTCCCCCGGTTTGTTTCGGGTGCCTATAATTATAAATTGCCATAATTTTGGCCAAGTGATGTCATTCGAGAATCAGAAATAAAACAATGATAATGACTGGGAATTTTAAATAAAGTTGGTGACTGACGGAAACGAAGATGTTATCTACACAATCTGAATAGGTCTATAGTCGAAAGTATCATATTAGGGGTGGGGGTGGGGGGGAGGGGGGGGCACCGTAGCCGAATAGTGAGTGAACACAACTCAACGGTTGGTGTTGACGCTGATCGTGGCTAGTGAATGGATGGGTGACCGCCGGGGACCCAGAACCATCACAATTATTATACACAATGAAATGCATTGGCTCTCACCGGCGTTTGTGTCCTTAGGTAAGGCACATTGCTTTGCTTACCTTGCTGTCGTATCGGAAACGGACGTTAAATTCGGAGGCCCTCTCGGCTGTAAGCAGCAGACGTTCTAGTCCAAAAACAATATTCGTGCCTATCAGGCAGCCTGTGACTTATTATGTGTTCGGTGTTCCGTTGCTTTCCAGGGGCTAATTGTGCTGCTGCTGTAAAGGGCTTAGAGGACGGTGATGATTGTGGATAAGCTCTATATAAAAGTCACTGATTATAAATGTCATTAATTAAATCCCACATCCTTTAATTTGTCTCATAGGCTCAAGCTCAAGAAAATGATCGAAGGAGAAAGTCTCAACGACAGTCTCAGCTTGGAGCTGGAGGGGACGCTGTGAACACACAACTTTATAACCTACAGCCAAACCAAAATGGACCACTGACACAACAACCGTATGATTCACCACAACATATTCCAGACAATATCAGTGGTGTAGGACACAGAGGTCTGCCCCCACCTCCAGGAGGGACTCAGCATCAGGGAATCAATCCCTACAATCATTACCACACACAAAATCCAACACAGCCACAGCATTCTGCTACGCTACAAACCCCGGGGAATACGTCATACTTACAACAACATCAACATCAACAACCCTATCATCAGCAACCAACGCAAGAACAAACGCATGATCCATACTACCAGCTGCAACTACAACAGCAACAGCTTCAACAGCAATATCAACAGCAACTGATACAACTACAGCAGCAGCAACAGCAGCTCCAAGATCAACAACAGCAATTCCACGGTTCCACTGCTTCCCAAGTCCCCAATAACAGCGGAAGTGTTGTGTCAGGGAACTATCCACAGAAATCACATCATAATGACATAGCAATTAACCCAAATCATCGTTATGAGTCTTTGGGAAACAACATCACCAATAACACCTCCCAAAATCCCCATCAGAGTTCTGGATATAATGGCAGCAGCCACCCTCAAGACACCCATTCAAACCAAAGACACCAACACATCCCCCACGACAATGGAATGGGCTATGATCCTCATTCCCAGCAACTAAATGTTTACAACGCATCTCGCGACACTATGACAAACTCGGTTTCAAAGTTATCCAACACAGACACAACTTCCATTGACGTATACGCACACTCTGGTGACGTATACGCAAATCCTGACTACGTTTCTTCCAAAGCTGGTCCATTGGGGATGTCTATGACTAACGGCAGTGGTGCGAATGGACCCAAAATTATTGTACTTGATCAAAGCGATAACGACGTTGAAGACGGAACTCCGGTAACCGAAAGGGGCTTAAAGAATTCTAAAGGTAGATCTAAATATAACCGTGACGTGTTTCCGATCAATAACAATGCCGTAGAGAGAGACATGTTCAAACAGGAATACGTACCACAAAAAGATATGAAAAATGGTTTGAATTCTAATACTCAACAAGTAAAGCATTCGATGGGTGGATCTGATGATCAGTATGACAACGACGATGATCTAAGAGCCTCGTCAGGGGTCATGGGTCAAAATATCGACCCCCGGGCCTTTAACTATCCCGATATAACAAACAATCCGGGAGTGCTTCTTGCACAGCCGAGCGATATCGAGAGGGGTATTCCTCTCTCTCGTCAGAGTGATTCCGAAGAGGATATAAATGAACTTGGGTTGGAGAGTAGTGATGAGAAATATAGTTCATCCCGCAGTCCTAATCGCCAAAATCATCATCATCACCGTCATCAACAACAAATAAAACAACTTTCATACCAGGAGCTCATGCAGCAAAAACTGACACTGCAGAACGAGCTTTTCATCCGACAGCAGGATGACGATCAACGACTGGTGAGCAGATCGGGGTATAACGGTAGCCTTTCCGACATGAAAGAAGCAACACAGCTGCAACAGCAGCAACAAGAAGACATAGATTTAGAACGATACACATACATCCCCTCCCAACTCACGTCCATTAAAGAGGATGTCACTCTCCCTTTAGACTCCCCCCGAGACCATTTGTCTAGCTCTATGGACACATACAGAACGATTGACCCAGATCCTTTCAGTGACGACCAGGACGCAGCCACAAATCGCCATTTTGAAAGCGATAGCATATTCAAACAACATAATATTACGAACAATTCAAAAGGTGCGAAGAAAAACTCCAAATTAGATACCAACGTTAATGGGATTACGAACGGAAGAACTTCCAGTCAAAACCAACATAGACTCTTAGCCCAAAGACACCTCAATCCAAAATCTTCCACTGCCGGTAAAGGGTTAAAAGCTTCCACTCCCGTGTTCACGGTAGTCGGCCCTGGCTACAAGGTTGACGTGACCGGAACGAAAGGGAACAACAGTGTTGATCAGAGAGCATCGCGAGCCAACATCTTGAGTCGTGCGGAGCGTCTCTTGGACACCCGACGGGGTCAGCAACACACGGACAAGTCAGACTCGAGCGAGGGCGAACAGAGCCGGGAAAAGAATGATGACGGTTATGACGAAGAGGATGATGATGACGTAAGAGATTTGCGAGGTCCACGTCATCGGGCTCTCAAACATGTCCGGCATCAGCAGCAGTACTATGACGACACCACCAGCTACAACAGCAGTGATGACGTTTTAAACACAATAAGGTATGAGTCATGCTAATATTGTTTTGTGTTAAGAGTATATGCTGACATCAAAGAGGCTAAGTCACTCGCCTTTGGTTCGAGAGGTCACGGGTTGAAACCCCGGTGGAAGCAGTTTTTTTTTCTCAAGACCTCGATCCCACTTTGTGGCGCTGCACTGCGGCTGACGCCTGGGTGATTCCGGTCTACCCTCGGAATAGACCCTAAAGACAAATTTCCCCCTGGGATGAATAAAGGTAATTTTTTTTCTAAAAAAAAATAAAAATTCATTATTATTTATAAGTTGCGGGGACATTACAGAGTGTTTCGATACCTTATACCACCCCCACCCCCTGGGCAGCCAAACTTAGAGTAGACAGACCAAAAACAAAGGAAACAGGTTTTAACAGTGATCATTTCTAATCTCAAATCCGAAATTTCATATAGATATGTCAATATTTAGTATGTCTACCACCCGTTTTTCGAGCATCCAGCCGAAAGAAATCCACTCTGTGTGCCTGTAGCAGAACTTGTGTGGCAATAGCACTTATGGACGGGGCTTTGCCATTAATTGCTATGGAAATGGCCTGGATCATCATTAGATTTTAATTATTGTGAGCTCTTAAGCTTTATAGTGAACAGACAGAGCCTAAATCGCATCATGAACTCCAAGGATGGTCCAAATATGGCTCTTCAAAGTAATTTGGGTGACTTGAAATTTAATACTGAATTGTTCATTTCGTCTCACCCCGTGCGTCTGGATGCTGTTAAAAAAGCGAGTGATAGATATACTAATTAGTGACATAAATGTATGACATTTTGGATTTGAGATAAGAAGTTATTACTCTGGAATCCTATTTCATTTGTTTCATTTTCTCTATTCTGAGTTTGGTTGGCCAGGGGGACGGGAGGGGGGGGGGGAAGAGGCGGGTTCTAAGGTATCGAAACACCTTGTGTATATACAACAATATAAATACATGCTCTCCATTCTGACTGACCCATCGTGTCCTTTTCCTGTTCGTCTACTTTCTCCCCATTACACGGACTCATCCATAATAATGCGTGGATATATCTATTATAATTCCAATTCAATGCTCCTTTTATTTGCATGGCTATTATTCACTACTGTAGATTTATATCAAATATATCATTGACACAACTGTTTTGTGTTGTCAATCACTGAAGCTAATTTACATACTCTACATTTTCACTTAAGTCAACATAGCTTCGACATGCCATCATTATTACTATTGTACCTCAAGTTTAACCATGGAATTAGGTGTGACACAAAATTCAGAAGTGTTTCAACAGGATGGGCTATTTCAAAATAGGCCTTACGTACACATTGAGGTCTTGCACAGCTTTTTGTCCCATAGATACTGTACTTATCCCGGTTTCCGTAGCGTGGAGCAGGAGTGGATGAAGTGACCATTCGCCAGCCTCTGGAGGGTCCCCGACCCTTCATGCATGACTTTCCCTAGTGTCCCCAGGGGCCGTATACACAGACCATACGTTAACTGTTAGCACACTTTGGCATTTATTACAATGAATTAGCTATATCTAACACATTAAATGATTAATCTAATGAATCATGTAATGTTGTGAGTACAATTCACTGCAACAAGATTGTGCCAAAATGTGCGCCCGTATTCAAAGTCCATACGTAAACTGTTAGCACATTTTGGTACAAATTCTATTTGCCATCCTTCATCATTGAATTCTACTCTAATCATAACTAGTCATCATGATTCACTGCGTGCACAAATGTCTTATGAGTTAACGTATCGTCTGTGTATACGGCCATTGGCATCCTTTTTTTTCCACATGGGTCGAGTGGGGCAATCGAAGTAAAACAGCTCGCCGAGGAATATGAAAAAAACCTTAAAAACGCAATGTTGAAAGTATAACTCAACCCCACGTCATTTGCGTGGATCAGTGCAATCTCTAACCTCTCGGTTAGCTCGCCTCCTTATACGTCCAAATTGTGTGAGTTATAAATTATAATACGTTATTGAAAATTATCTTTTAAAAAACAACAAAAAACAACAGCAACAAACAAACCCCACAAAACAAAACAAAAACACAAAACACGAGTAGCCTGGATCATTGCTTATCTTTCACAATACTGTCAGATTGATATTGATGTTATTCCGGTCTTTGTATTAAGATACGATACAACGTGTAAATGATGTTACCCGTAAGATACTCTCGAGGTATAATCTCATGAACCAAGTATAGTGGGCACCGTTTATTGAAACATCGGTTATAAAAACACGTCGGATTTAAGAACAATTTTTTTTTTGATTGTTGATTGTTTTCTCTTTATTTCTATCTGATGTAACGCAGCGCCTGATACAAGAACATTGTCGAGTATTGTGTATTATGTCAATGTGTAGTTGCATAAATAATTGATAAACCAAAAGCAAATCCCGCTCCCGCCGCAAGAAAATAAAGGAGAAAAAACCCCAACAAAAAACAACAACAAAAAAGAACCCTCCCCCCCCCCAAAAAAAACAAAAACCAAAAACCCAAAAAACAACCAAAAAAACAAACCACCACCCAAAACACAAAACAAAACAAAAAACAAACAAGATACCAAAAAAAAACCCCAAGCAAACAAACAAACAAAAAAAAACAACAAACCCCCAAAAAACAACAACAAACAAAAAACCAAAAAAACCCCAACCAAACAAACACATAAAAACCCAAGTAACAAACAAGAATCAAGCACTTGTAAGTCAATGCATGTAAATGTAGTTGAGGTTCATTTTATTATGTGCTGTCTTGCTCCACACAGATGGGCTATAATACCATTTAAGTCTCAGACCGAATGTGTTGTGAAAAGCTGTGAGAACTACATAAGCAACCAAGCAAGTCATCAACCATGTGACGAACCAAAAATTCATCAAACCAACAGATAAACAAACAACACCTACAATAAAATGCACAAATTAGTCATTCTGTTCGACGAAGACAACAAACATTCGCTAAATGAATTGCATGAAACAATAATACCGTACAGTAAAAGGCAAGAAATATCTAGACCCAGAAACTTCAAATCAGCTTGCAAGTAAACAACTTCAATTACGCACCGGAGCACGGCAATGAAACAATCAATGTCAAAAATGATTCTTGTTGGAGAGAGAGAGAGAGAGAGAGAGAGAGAGAGAGAGAGAGAGAGAGAGAGAGGGGGGGGGGGGGCCCCCCCCCCCCAAGAGGAGATTGCTTTCCAGCTTTAGAAAAATGAATGGAATAGGTAGAAATGGGCGTTTATCTTTAAATTACGATAATATGTCGAAAAATATGACATCTCAAGTCTCTCCCGTCAAAACCAACACAATCCACGTTTTTCACCACAGAACCCGAGACTTCCCGAGACTTCCTTACGCCCTGACAAGAAAATTGAATTATAGTTGATTCGTTACATACAACCGGGGGGGGGGGGGGGGGGGGGGGGGGGCCAAAGGGTT
>JARFNW010137644.1:0-20214 GCA_031763155.1 Dirona albolineata | reverse complement strand
GCGAGCGCGAGAGCGAGCGAGAGAGAGAGAGAGAGAGAGAGAGAGAGAGAGAGAGAGAGATTGACCTTGTAATAACATTTAATTTTACTGTGATAGCTTTCTAGCGCAATGCATGAAATTCAGGTATACAAATCATTACTGACTTGCTTATCATAAAAGCCTATCAAATGACATTTTGTAACGCATGTCAACTTATCAAATAAAACAAGTAGACATGATTAAACAAGATTAAATTATACACAAGAATACATTTGAACTTTGCTCTCAAGCATTTCATAGGGTGGTGCATGGGCCAAATGACACATTGTATTGCAGAAAGCTGTTCCTGTTCTTTCTTGCTATAAAATGACTGGATTGAACTACTATGCAGACATGAATGGTGTTTATTAACCCTCTATCATCAACTGACAAACTAAGTCTAATTTAAAAGGATCTTTCTCATCATAACAATAACCCTTTACATGCAGGGACCTATTGCATGGTACTTCTTGTATTCGTATACACTTCAAGCTGGGTATCCTCATTATTATTTTTTTACAATGTCTCCTTCTATTCAATCATCAGGTTATGGCAGCTCTTACTCTTATTACTTTATTTTTTCAGCTTAATTTGGTGAGGTTCCCTGTGACTGTTTAACCAGCTCATTAACAACCACAACTGCTACAACTACCACTGCTCTCTTCACTAGAATAGTGAATATTTTGCTCCAGACATTGCTGAGTTAATAAAATATTGAGATACATTCAAAATGAATTCCTTTTTAGAAATTAAATCTTCCATGTTATAAACAAGACTAAGTCTAAGTCTAGCTGTGTCAATGTAAAATTGTGCGCCACAAGAGCAGTGTATACAACCTTTATGTGATATAATATTATTATATAATAACCTACCTGACATCACTACCTTCTCTGGTCTCTAGCCCAGCAGACAATGTACAACTGACTACTGACTCCAGCCTAGTCGAAACCTACAAGTACAAGCACCATAACAAAGACATGCAAAACATTGATAAGTAGATATAAATTAGCTGACCAAATTAAAGACGAAACAAACGATAGCAAAACAAATATTGAAAAAAGTTGTAAGAAACATGAGGCCCACCGTTTGAACATTGACCGTACAGCGCTCCTCCTGTCCGCCTGTCCTGTTTTTTGACCAGTCCTCAGTCCTGTCGACAGACCCGCTGTCCTGAGACTTCACAAACTTCTCCACGCGACGAGGACCTTCAATTTCTAAAAATAGCCTATAAAGTTTGCTAGACAAGGTTTATGCAGCAGGGGCGAGAGCATAACAATAACAAATAAACGACAGTATGCCCTTAGTCTTAGTCTTAGCCTTATCTAATCATTGCCAAACTCCACACACTGATACTGATAATTTGTTTACTGTTTACCTCTTCTGTCTTCAGTCCTTCGGATGAGTAAATGAACATGTGCACGAACACACGGGCTCCACATTCGTAAACTCACAGAATTACCCGTGGTTGCATCAGAGAGTATTTTCTCTAGTTGCGTCATGTTTACTAAACGATGGATTTATTTTGTTTAGCTTTTGCAAACTTGAAAAGAATACGAGGAGGATTAAAAGCCCATGAAAATGTGTCGGTTATCTTTTGAGCTTATACTTATTCACTTTTTTTCTTTCTTTGAGAACGTACTCGCACTCCACTAGTTGCGTTCAGTTCAATTCAATCTGAGTCTGAGACGGCGTAGTAACTACACCGTCTCTAGTTAAATTTTAGTGCAGGCCAAGTGGTCAATTCATTGATTCAAATCAATGAAAAAAATGAATATGCATAATGAGCATAACGAGCAGTCTTGGAAAACCAAGTGCTAATTCTAATAAACATAACCGCTAAACAATAAGAAAGAAAGACAACAAAAAAAGAACAAAAAAAGAACAAAATCATTTTATTTAAAATAGTGTTGTCACAATAATTTGGTTAGTACCTACTTAGTGTGCATCGCTGTTTGTTACTATCAGCACCTTTCGGGTGCATACATCAACGCGCTGAAATTTCCAAAAAAAGGCTCAGCGATGCATGTTCGTTGGTCAATCTATCTAGACCATGTACCGCTAAGCCACTGGTCAAGTATGAAATCATTTGGCTAATGTGGCCCAAACCGGTTAATTTTTAATTTCTTCCGCTGCAACATATTATGGCATAGTTGAACAAATTATGAATCGACCTGAGTCATGCTATCAGCCACAGCTAATGAGTGGAAAGTAATTTCAGTGGAGTTGAGAATGAAGTAGCATTGTATTTATCATACATCCCTCTGCACAAAAAAGAAGAATCTCAACTAAGTGAGGAATAAATTATAAGACGCATCAATACCACTACTCAACAACAACAACAACAACCAACAACAACAACAACAAAAATGATTATGGGAAACAGTTAACACAGCGACACACTAATCTATAAAGAAACAATAGCGAGGAGGACAAGAAAGAAAATGAGAGCGAGGCAAGGTTTATTTTAAAAATGGATTCAACTGAAATCTGGATCCAATCCGAGATGTTATGCAGTGGTCTCTGGATATTTGCACACTGCATAACTGCACAGTTTGCACAAATGCACGCTAACGGCTGGTGACCAATCTTTTCCCTTTTTAAATAAGCATCCATAATATAAATGCACGCCAGGAATGCAGAATTACACGCTCACAACTGGCATTTAATGCATTAAAAAGATAATACCAAAAAGAAAGGCATATGTAGCTCTTGTGAGGCCCATCCTAGAGTGTGCCAGTGCGGCATGGGATCCTCACCTCGCCAAAAATATAAAGGAAATTGAAGGTATCTCCACGCAGAAAACATAAACGCCTCACAACCATGTACACACTGACACACGACCATGAAACGACAATCACCGTTCCGGACTACTTCACAAAATTGCACAAAGACACATCACACACGGAGCTACCACACCTCAAAATTCCTTGTTCCTCACACTAGGACAGATAGTGGCATTTAATGCATTAAAAAGATAATACCAAAAAGAAAGACATATGTAGCTCTTGTGAGGCCCATCCTAGAGTATGCCAGTGCGGCATGGGATCCTCACCTCGCCAAAAATATAAAGGAAATTGAAGGTATCCAGAGAAAGGCGGCCCAACTTGCCACGAACTGTAGAGAAAGAAAACAGGGTTGCGTCACACATGCTTTGACAGACATTGGAGACATGCCTCACAACCATGTACACACTGACATACGACCATGAAACTGCAATCACCGTTCCGGACTACTTCACAAAATTGCACAAAGACACATTACACACGGAGCTACCACACCTCAAAATTCATTGTTCCTCACACCAGGACAGATAGCTACAAGTATATTTTCCAAGAACAATTTCGGACTGGAACAATCTCCCAAACAAAATAGTCAACTCTCTCTACATCGAATCTTTCCAAGATCGTTATTGTGACTCCCTTAATGTTGTGGTTTATTTCTATATTAATTGTAAAGTTGCTGTGACTGGCACCCAGGAGCCTTTTTGCGACTTAACTTCCAGATCCAGATCCAGAAAAGCAGAACCAACAGTGAAGATGGGAAACCCCCATGCTAGGCGTAAGCTGTGATGGCATGATCGTGTACTTGTACAGCGATGCACGTACATCTTGCCGGGGCCTACTGTGTGGTCAATAAAACGGAATGATTGCTATTGATATCAATTGGCGTAATCGCGTAAACGCAAAGGGGAGTACCCGATACAATTAATAACCACTTAAAGGAGTTACTTTGATAACTTCCCACAGGCTAACTGCACGGTACGTGTAATTGCTCGCTTTTCTCTTCGTCGAAACAGCGTGTAATTATCCAGTGATCGCGATCTCTGTATCATGATCTCTGATCCAATGCAAATTTTGAAAAATGATCGATATCATGAGACGAAAACGACAGATGAGGCCAAATGACCAATTTCCAGAAAATGACTCATACCTACCGTTCTCCGTTCTACCTATCAGCCATCATCAGTCACCAGTCACAGCGAGCGTAATGTGAATGAGTGAGTATCATGCATTCTAATCACAACTATGTACCCTTTCCTAATGCAAAGGAATAAAGCTGTACAAAACTACAGAAAGTGTCGGCTGCCAATCCTTTACCTTAAATTTAATAAAATAATAGACTGAAGCTTAAATCGATGTATGTTTCCATTAATACAATGGGTCTATTAATGGCCCGACACCGCGAAGGCAATGGCCATTTCAATTTTGACTATTCCTAAATTTGAAGTTATAGTTAGTAACCCTGAATTAATTAAGTGTTAATAGATAGTAGGAAACTGTCAGTGATAGTTTGCAATAGGTCAAAACCGTTTGTTGGGGTTATCCATTTCCCCAAGGTCGTTCTATTGTGAGTAAAACGTATCACAACAAACAACTTTCCAGTGGTGAATAAGGAATCTCATGATTTTTTTCGGTACTTCCCGAAAAGCAAGGACAAGTTGGTAGGAAAAACCATCAAATGATCTTGTCCTATTCTCAAAGGTCGTTTCATTTTTGGGAAATCCCGATACTCAATAAAGAATATTATGATCCATTATCTTTTTTTTTCCTCGGACACTCTCTTAATTGAAATAACATAACAAAGGTGGAAATACAGATCGATACAAATCCACCCTAGGTAGTTATTATACGATGTGGACTTTTGACTTTGATCGACATCATATTATTATCAGTTGCTTGGAGAAGCAGCAGCCACTGATCACGCCCGATGAGAGGTGCTACCACGTGTAGTAAGGCAGGGGAAGAATTTCAAAACTGGGTTGACGACATTAATTTGGATGTGTAGCCATACGCTACTACTACTACCACGTGTAGTTACATGTCCAATAGAAGGTATAGCTATGTGGATTACGGCCATGTCTCGCTCGGACACGAGGCTTTCTCGGACCCCATCTTACTATAAATAGATACTATGATTTATCTGTGTGGTGACTTTCCCCACGGTCAGAGATGAGCTAGGCCTATAGTAGAGGGGCATTCATGGTGGTCAACTTAGATTGTGTTTTTTAGATTGTGCCTTGGGACTTGGGACTTTAGGTTTAGTGACGTCATTCTCTCGGTTCAGTTGTCTTCAACATAGGTAGTTTTCTCTTTCGCATTTTTCAGCCCCCCCCCCCCCTCACCCCACCTCCCCTTCAAGGCCAGTCAGTTAGCTCCATCCCTCG
The DNA here is from genome assembly GCA_031763155.1 of Dirona albolineata. NCBI lineage: Eukaryota > Metazoa > Mollusca > Gastropoda > Nudibranchia > Dironidae > Dirona > Dirona albolineata. The sequence goes on along the minus strand of JARFNW010137644.1, from coordinate 15,032 downwards.
CGTGTATATAACATGGTGGAGAGGGGAGGGGGGTTAGGGGTCACGACCAAAGGTTAAATATGAGGCCATTGCTGTAATGGGGTATGTCCGAGGTTCCCAAGGTATGTCCACCGATTGCTCTGTCATACCCCTGTATGATTTTTTAACCCCCCCCCCCACTCCCATTCAAATCTTCAATTGGGGATTCGGAGTAGGACCTAGGCTATTTAATACGAAACAAACTGATATGGCAACAGCAAAGGGTTTATCGGTAAAATGTATGATTATCATGGTACATTGTTATCCAATAATTTACTGGTAAAGGTGTTTGGACGTGGTGGGCTCATCACCTGCTCGTCTTAACTTACTGGTACAGCTTCTTACTCACCATGTATGTGTTGGTGAAAAATGGTGTTAGTGTTCGATGATTTTTGCATTTACTTCTACTGGTCATATGCATCATTCAGAGCTTGACACAATAAAAATGGCTTGGCTGTTTTCTATGGTATAAAAGAGACTCGGCAAACAGCAAACTACTGTACGCAAGCCGCACAAAACTACCGCTATAACCTGGTGCCACATATCATATTTGGTCGTTTGCCGTGTGGACAGCCTCTAGGCAACACCTACAAACATAATTTTATTATCATATCCTCAGTTCGTTTACTCAGAATGCAGTGATTTCCAGTTTTTATCACTGCACTATCGGCTCCTTGAAAATGTACGATTTATTAATTCAACGAAAACGTGTAATGATTGCGTCGCTTCATGAATGTGCACCTGTCTGTGCGTCGTCTGCTGATGTTGCTATCGAAGCCTCAGTCCTTGACGTCATATAATCTTCTTACGATTGTTGATATTTTGGTTTAGATTTTATTTTGGATAGACCTGCACATAATATTATATTGCCATTGTGTCGCTTGCTCTTGTTTATTGCTTTACTCTGCATGACTCAAGTCATTCAAGTCTATGTAGATAGTCTGCGATGGAACAATTTGAAAAAATATTTCATCACCTCCCAATCCCAGCTGAGACTTTGGTTTTAGCAATCCTAATAATTGTGTTGAGCTCTGCTTTTGTCTATCAAAGATTGAAGACAAAGAAGGTTTGTATAACCAGCAACAATAAATCAAATCAATGTATTTTTTATATGAGCACGTGCATTTTTCTCTCCCATTTATGTGGATAAGAATCAGAAAGGGCAGTTTCTTCACTTCTTTACATGCAAGTGTATATAAGGCTAAGACTAAGACTCAGGCAGGTTATCTCAAATCTAAGACTGAAGTTAAAGTTAAAGAAAGGGAGTCATTCTTCTGTCCAATCACAAATAAAATTAATTGTATGGGTCCCCTTTGTTTAAGTTTATCTTCTTTTTTAACATTATTTTTATTTTCCTTGACCATTTCCATATATATATTATTTATTAAGTAGACTATTTGCTTCCTAGAAGGAAAAATGAAAAAGTTTCACTTGCTCCCCATGCCCATAGTCTAGGTCTTGTCTGTACTGTAGAGGCTGACTCAATCTTTCTGATATTATTACCAATTATAGTTCTAGTCTACTAACTTCCAGTTTCAGGGCAAATCTCCACCTCACATTCCATCAAGCATTCCATTCCTTGGACAAGCAGTCACTTTTGGAAAAAGTCCTGTAGAATTTCTCCTAGCCGCTCATAATCAGGTAAAGTGGTCAATTATCATTATTGTTTCACCTTTTTGGTATTGACCTCATGTACAACTAGCACAGTTACACTAGTTACAGGTGCAATTGACTACACTGAAACTGAACTCCACCAAGTTGATTTTACTGATGTGATGACCTTGTTTGCCACCCCTACTGCCATCTGTATTTATCTTTTTATTATTTTCATGATAAAAAATTATATGAATATGCCTCCTGGGTGACAAATATGATGTCATATAATATATATATGATTGCATGAGGGAAAACTTGGACTGATAACTAATCAATGTTTTGTGGTCATTATTTAAGTAGAGATTCACACATTGCATGTAGTGATAAACAGAATATTTTAAAGCTCTTCTTTATTTTCTCACTATGAAATTCAACATCTTGAGTAATCACTTAATTATGCATTGTCTATCTCTTTCACAAGAAGCTTCAAGTATATATTATTGTATCTTTTCATGTGAATTTTTTTTTAGTTTTCTTCTTCTTTTAAAAAAACAACAATATTGCTTCAAGGAAATGTATCTTCTTTTATTATGCGCTTTATGGTATGTTGAGATGTGATAACGATGTATAATTTCTATCTGTATATTTTTTATTTTTAGTATGGCCCTGTCTTCAGCTTTGAGATGGTTGGCAAGACTTTTACCTACCTCATTGGATCAGACACATCAGCACTTTTGTTCAAAAGTAAAAATGATGATCTGAATGCTGAAGACGTATACCAAAAACTTGTCACACCCGTGTTTGGCAAAGGAGTTGCATATGATGTGCCTAATCATGTAAGACGGAAAACTTCAATGACATACAGGAGTAATTTTTAACACATCTAGAGTATTTATTGGTTCGCATAATCTTTTTAATGGTATGAATGCTATCACACTCTGTAAAAACTAAATTTAAAACGTGTGGGTAGAACTGTATGATCGAAAGACTTTGCTCTCAAAGAGACACTTATATGTTATAAAGACACATTATAAGTTTGTCATGTTGATACCATTTTTACATTGTTTATAAAGTGTGAAATTCTTTTGTATATTTTAATAGAATGTTTACTCGCTAGAGTCTGGAAAGTATTACCTTTGTGTGGGAAATAACCACCTTTATTGTTCGTTTGTAATACTGTATGTCTACTAGATGTGAATAAAGTATTTTCATTTTAATCTATTTACCTGTTAAATGTAATAAAATTTTCCCGTTTCAGATTTTTATGGAACAGAAAAGAATGTTGAAGACAGGACTGAATGTTGCAAAATTCAAGGAGCATGTTGGTGTTATTGAAGAAGAAACAAGGGATTATTTCAAGCGATGGGGCAATGATGGAGAGAAAAGTAATCTGGTTTTACGTTTTTTATCAAAATCATATTATGCAAATGGTTGGTCCTATCAAAATGAAGTATGATTTTCATGTACTGGTGTAATGTCCAATTACATTCGTTGTTGTTTATCTAGTCCCCTTTATACCACAGCTATGAAGGGTACACATGACAAATGGAAGTAAATGCAAATGACGAGGACTAACAGCACTCATGACTTTACACATGGCTAGAGAGACTCTGCTTCAGAAATTAAATTACAATAGCATGTGATGCTATTTATTTACGAAAATCCTCTTATAGCAGTTTGTGTAGCGTGAAGCGGACAGAGTGTCAATCTGTCACCCTTCTGAATAGGACGCTGGTCTATCGCAGGTCACTTTCCCAGCTGCAAGCTGGTACCCATTTTTACACCTGGGTCGATTGAGGCAATTGGAGTAAACTTTTTTGCCCAAGAAAAACAGCGAAGTGACTGGGATAGGATTCAAGCCGACTGTCCTAACCACTAGACCACCTCGCCTCCAATCAAGCATAAACTGGTAATCAATTCAGGTATTGATAGTGCATTTTGTGAGACGTTAGATCTAATGTATTGTATTTGGATGATTATATTAAGCGGATTGTACCATGAATATCACTTATCCTAGAAGGTGATATTGATGACGTATATATTTATATTTATATGGTATTGACATATTAAAAAAAATATTTGTTTCTTATATATTCCCTATAGTACCTTGATTAGACAGTGTAGAGACCAGCTCTGTGCCTGGCCGAGGACAGTGTACAAGGCAGAAGGCATTGATGCGCAGACCCAGGTAAAACGTATCCAGGTTAAGCGCAAGTCTGTGCCCCACTAGTGAGCTGGAAAATCTATGGATCAAGATTTTTAAGGCAAGCAGGGGATCAACCCTTGTGCCAAATATAACAGTAATATGTACATTTTCGTAAACTATGTTAAATTCTGGATTTTTAAAATGTAAGTTTCATGAGAATTAAACTATATCAATGTGTTCTGAAGAAATCAGACTTATTGCCATAATTTGCATCAAGGGGCTCTCACTAAGAGATTGCTAGGCAATGGGGTGATGAGTTACAGACTATGGTTGGATTGGAAAGAGTCACGAAGATCTCTCAAATGTATAAATTTAAATGTCCTTTGCCTTATTATTTCAGATATCTTTGTGGCCTTGTCGGAGCTGATTATTCTCACAGCCAGTCACTGTCTGCATGGTAATGGTTTTAGTCAGTAATTTTGTACGATATTTAGATGGTATGAAATCATTACTAGCTCATTGAAAGACAAGTATCTGGATGTGTTTGGGAAAGTTCAGATATATTTTAAATTACATGCCAATAGATATTTTCTATTTGCCTAAGTAGACATAAGAAAGAAGATAAAATGTTATACTTTAAGGAACGCTGAACAAGCGTGAGTAGACTAAATAATAGGCTAATGCTGGTTGTGTGCTAAACGTTTTCTACAAGTATGTGTTGTTGTTGCTCGAAATTGTGGACACTGGTTATTATGTCACAGTAATTTACAGCTTGATTACTTTTTATTTAAAAAAAAAAATCATTATCATCATTGATGCTTTGCCCTAAATTGAATGCGATGAAAAGATGTCATATTTTATCTCAAATGCCAGTGACATTTATTTTATTTGAAGTGTTTGATCTTTGGACCCATAGCCATGAGATTGTTTCCGGGAACCCAATGATAAATTTACAATGCTCTGGTGGGATTCAGTGCAAGGCTTCGTACACAATGATTTTGTCTGTCTAGAATCAGCAATAAAACAATGACGATTTAAAAAAAAGAATAATTCCTGGATGCTAAGAACGATTCTACGTCATTGGCATTCATCTAACTGTGGCATTGAATCTTGTTTTTATGAGGTAAAATTTTGTTTTTTTGTTCTTAAAGGTCCTGAGATAAGATCACTTTTGAATGAAAATGTTGCCCAATTGTATGCAGATCTGGATGGTGGGTTTTCTCACCTGGCTTGGCTTCTTCCTGGATGGTTGCCGTTGCCAAGTTTTAGGTAAAATCTTTTCACAGAGGAACTTGTCTCTGGCATCATTGGTAAAAAACGATAATCTTTAAAAAAAAAAGAAGATCTCTTTCCTCTTTCAAACTGGAGAAATACTCTACAATAGTGATATGTGATAGGTACAGTGACTCGTTTAACAAGTGAACTCATCTTAAAATTATAAAGAAATACCAAACAAACAAAATGAAACTTTTTCCATCCACAGTTTTTCTAAATCTCAGTTTCAGTTTTCTACAAAGTACTCGGTAAACTTTTGTTTTATAATATATTTTATTGTAATTTATGTTGAATAATTTTTGTAATTTTAATGTCATTTAGAAAAAAAAAGATAATTATGTATACAATGGGTTTTTGATGTTGTTTAATCATGTCATATTCCTTTTCTTTTTTTTTTTCTTTTTTTTTTTTTTTAGAAAAAGAGATAGAGCTCTGGTGGAAATGAAAAAGATATTTAAAGGCGTGACAGACGAGAGAAGGAAAAATAGTAACCCCCCTGATGACATGCTGCAAACTTTGATTGAATCCAAGTACAAGTAAATACCATAATTTCACCTTTTGATTGCGACAACAAGGCACCAATTCTGTTAGGTTTTGATAGGTTGTGGGATTTTAAAAATACTATTAATATTGTTTAGAATTTGACATAGTTCAGAGAAAGTGTGAACTGTCATTTCTTGCTATATCATTCCATTAATAGAGTAAAGTCAACAACCTACTGCTATTCTTCTTGGTTATGACAGGCTCTCGGATTTGTGAATGGTATTATATATAATACTGTTTTATTCTTCTATAACAAGTCTGTACAGTATAAATCACTGTAGTAGATAATACAGCATCAGAAACCAGGCTTATACAAACTCTTCTACATTCAGATCAGGGCGTTGCCTGACAGATGATGAAGTTTCGGGCATGTTGATTGGTTTGCTTTTGGCTGGTCAGCACACGTCTTCCACCACAAGTTCATGGCTGGCATTTTTCTTGGCAAAGCACAAAGATATTCAGGTGAAATAGCAGACATAAGATATTCAGGTGAAATAGCAGACATAAGATATTCAGGTGAAATAGCAGACAGAAGATATTCAGGTGAAATAACAGACAAGATATTCAGGTGAAATAGCAGACAGAAGATATTCAAGTGAAATAACAGACAAAAGATATTCAGGTGAAATAGTAGACAGAAGATATTCAGGTGAAATAGCAGGCAGAAGATATTCAGGTGAATTAGTAGACAGAAGATATTCAGGTGAAATAGCAGACAGAAGATATCCAGGTGAAATAGCAGACACTTAGGCGCATATACTTTTCATATTAAATTAGATTCTACATGGTGCATAGAATCAGGAAAATTCAACAGGAGGCACAAAGTATTGAACAAGCCTAGTGTTATAATTTTAAAAAGTCCTTGAGTCTATGAAATGATTCATGATATATTTATGATTATAAAATTATGAAGTGTGAAACAAATGTACACCTTAAAAAGTTTATGTTGAAATAGTTAAGGTGGAACTGGAACCATTTTGTTAATGAGCTACTACTAAAACTAATAGTTAATAAAGAGCTTTATCTTTTCATTAAATCCTCAGGATGCTGTCTATGAGGAGCAGATATCTGTCTGTGGCAATGAGTTGGACTCTGTGACTTATGATCAGCTCAAAGAAATGCTATTGCTAGATCGCTGCTTGAAAGAAACCCTTCGCCTCAGACCTCCTATTATGACAATGATGAGAATGTCCCGAACCCCCCAAGTATGTGAATGATGAAGCTATAAGTACAATGTTATATTTATATAATCTTGCCAAAGCCTAGAGTAGATTTCAACAAAATACATTTTGGACTCTTTTCCCCAAATTTAAAGAAATTTGATAAACTTGTTGGCTGGATGAAAAAAGGACTTGACATTGCCATGGGGAAATAGGAGGGATTTCAAGCGTTGACCTTGTCAGATTTTCAGGTTATGGTAGACCACCCACCAACCATGATGATGACTTGCGATGAGGAATCAGGGTACAGTTTCAATAATATCATATTACATAACTTGTGGTAGGTTAAAGAATTAAAATGTTTAAAATGTTAATTCACGAAGCCGACTCCAATTAGGTACAATAGGTATAGAAAAGAACGTGCTGAGGCTGTTGGAAGCCAGGTAAATGGTAAGTAAATGGTGTATAATTATAATATACAAATGGTTTCTAGTTGAAACAATTTACAAATTTATGTTCATTGTAAATTGTAATACAAGAAGCTATTATTATTATATGCACCATTATTTTACCAATAGGTATAGATAAAGAAAGAAAGTTGATATGCTATAACAGCTGCTGGCCCTCAGATGAGGGATGAATTACAGCAGTAGCATATCAATTCTGTTTTGTCACAAATATTTTCCTTTGATTTTATTTTGCTCACATTATTAACAATTTGGGTTTCTGTTTTTTTCTCCTTAGACTGTTGGAGTCTACACAATACCCGCTGGACACCAGGTCTGTGTGTCTCCCTCTGTCAACCAACGCCTGCCCGTATCATGGGTCAAATGTGATACCTTCATGCCTGACAGGTGGGCTACATGGTCATAAAGATTTCCATTATAATATCAATTTACAATATTATTGTGTAGAAATGTGAATAATGACACACAATGAAAATGAAATTAATTAACTGAAACAAAATTAACTGATTGATACATTGTATTGACATTAAATTTAAATCCTTGGATTAAAAGAATTGTTTCAAATGGTATTTTATTTTTTATTTTCTGGGTCTAAAATTCTAGAAAAGATGGATTGAATCTTGTGACATCCACAATATAAAATTATTATCTTCCTGGTAACAAAAAGAAATAATACAATGCAAGAAAAAAAACAAGAACGAAGTAGAAATAAAATCCCCTACATACGTTTGGAGTTGGAGAATTGATAATGTAAAAAATATTCTACCCGATGTGTAATCTATTTTACAATTTAGTCTAAATTTACTTGATCAAACATAAAAAGTATGTTTTGTATTGTAGATTCCTTGATCCAGATGTCAGCAACAGTGAGAAATTTGCCTACATTCCATTTGGAGCTGGTCGACATCGCTGCATCGGAGAATTGTTTGCCTACATTCAGATCAAAGCTATCTTTTCAGTCCTGATACGGAAGTATCAATTTGATTTAGTGAACAATTACTTTCCTGAGGTGAATGTGACAACCATGATTCACAGTCCAGCCAATCCTGTGATTCGATACAGGCTGAGGAATAATTAAAATTTATTGTTTGTTATCGTATAATGATTTGACTAGATGTTATCAAAAAAGTAAAGTTATGAACCTTGAATTATTTTAAAATAAGGTCAGTGATCTGCATTTAATTAAGCCCTTTCAAATCTCATGGAAATTTGGTTTTATTTAATGAATGTACTTATTGCTTTATTTATTGAAATCACAGTGCAATATTATTTGTTTGTTGTTTTTTACTGGGTTTTTTGTTGTTGTACCAACTGTTCTTCTCAAGAATTTCTGCTGCATAATCTACTTTTATCTCTTCTATCCTTGTCCATGATTCACTACCATATTACAACATTGTTGAGCAATACACAGAAATACATATAGCCATTTTTGTTTCAGAAAAATAGAAATGATATGGATTTGTTGAGGAAATATATTCATTGTAATTAAACGTAACTCCAAAAGGTATTGATAAAGGAAGAAAGACTGTGCAATCTGTTAACTTGAGTTATGGTATTCAAATATGGTACAAACTCACTTTATTGACATTATTTAGACTTGGAATTGAAATCACATCAAAAGAAGAGACAGCTGATAACAGTTTTAAGTATCACTATGTAAAGATTATGACAATGCAAGCAATATCAATATTATCTGACTAAACTAGCTATATTTCTAATTTCAAATGCTTCAAAGGGCAATTCATTTTTACCTCATTCGTCAGGAAGAAAAATAATCCACAGTTCGAAATATTAGAATCACCCTATGATGTACTTTTTTGCTTTGTTATTTAGAGCTAAGATTTAATTTGTTGCCAAAGTCTACAGTCAAAGTATGAATAATCCACCAAGGGCCCAAGATGGAGAAAAGATGAAAAAGACAAAGGAGGCATTTATTGCAGTGCAAGAAACATTTGGCTACATGGTGTGGGAGGCAACAATATATGAGTTATTATATCTTTGTACAATATATGCTTTGAACTTGTATAAATCAAATTCTTAAAAATTAATTGCTGGATAAAATTTCAAAAATTGATTTCCATTATTTTCATATATATCATTCATTTTTTGTTGTTGTTTTTTTTCCCCCTTTCTTATTTTCTTGTTGAATATATATTTCATTTGTGACATGGTGATAGGACAGTCATTTGAACGCATATTCTTTTCACTGCTAAATTAAATTCTATATATGGTGCATAGGATCAGGGAAATCTAACATGGGGCAAATATTATTGAACAAACCTAGTGATGCTCATTTCCCAACTTTATATTTATAATCCTGATGTCAAATTTTCCCAAAGATGATTATAGAATAGAAGTTTCTTTTATTTATATAATGTATCAAGTTTGAAGACTCATTTATGTTTGTTTTTAGACTTGTAAAATTGTTGTATTTGTTATGTTGTGGTGCTGTGTGAGTTGTGATACTGATTCATGGTACTTTAAGTGTTTGATATTATTTGCAATAAAACGGACCATTTACATCAATTCATTGGCTGACAGCTCTTGTCTTGTGTTGCATAATATTTGTATGTGTACACTGGTGTAGTTTTCCTCTGGATATTGAATCAAAACAAGTTTTTTTGCAATGAAATACCCATATTGAGAATATTGTTTAGTACCTAGTACTAGTAGCTTTTCTGACCGTCTTTTTGATTTTAATTGTGTCCATTTTGTGTGTGTGTGTATATAATTGTTTGAAGCCGCTCTGTATAATTTACATATTATTCACAACACAATTATCATCAGCATTTGTTCTTGCATGGTGCAGTGGTCAAAGCTAAAATATAGGCAGGTGGAAAGAAGACAAAGTTGAAATCCTGAAAGGCTCTTAAGTGTCTCTTTAATTTGCAAAGCCCTTTTATTATGTCGTGAATAGACATAGAATCTTCAGGTCCGACTGCTAAAGGCCCTATCACATGCCACGATAACAGCCCGACGGATTGGGCTAATCGTGCTGACCAACCATTGTATAATCATGGACCGATCATTAGCCGATGAATTGGATAATGTTATAAGACGATTGAACGAAAATTGGCGATAAATGGTCTGATCCTTGCACAATCAACGATACCAGGCGACGCCTGATATTTGTTGTGCAATCGTGCTGGCTACGTCACGAATGTGATGACAGCTCACATTGTTTTGAAGATTGCCACGCCTATGGAAAAAAAATTCATTTTTACAAACTTTTTTAACGACATCCTAGCTTGAACGAAACTACTATTAGATTAGGAATCAGGGCATTGAAATTAATAAAATAGCTTGCGTGGTAAAAGTTTTCTTCCACTTCCATATTTAATTTTTTATATAAATTTAATACAAATAGGTACTCTAAAATTAAGCACATGATGCTATAGGGTAGACTAGTGTCTCATCAGCCATCGTCACACGCCTGATATTTGTTGTGCAATCGTGCTGGCTACATCACGAATGTGATGACAGCTCTCTTGATCGCTGCGATCTTATATGTCAAGATTGTGAAATGTAATAGCAAACCCATCGTACAATTGTTTGTTGATGGGTGTCGATCATGTCACGCAAGATCATAGCACAAGGTGCACCCAATTTTAACCCAATCCGTTGGGCAATGGTTGGCCAATTATCGGTCTGTGTAACAGGGCCTTCAGGGATGTTTGAACAAAGACCAGCCTTCTTCAGCCATCAGTTAATGATCGGCACTGAGGACAGTATCTACAGTGAGTGTCAGCTTTCTCCAGTCATGCAAATGAAACTTTTTTCATTTCAAATATTCAATCATGTCGAGGATTTTGCCTTGACCTTGAAATAAAGAGATTTGTCACTTGCTTTGTCAATACAGATATTTCAATCTTTCCTTTGCCTGAAGTGAAATAAGAAATAAATAAATAAAAAAAGTCTTGATATAGTGGTGGTGGAATAAATATATATATTCATTTTATTCTTGTATAACAAGTCTGTACAGTATAAACCACTGTAGTAGATAATACAGCATCAGAAACCAGGCTTATACAAACAATAAACTCATTCATGCTCTTCAGAGACAACAAATAACCAAAAAGCAACAGGGGTATAATGTAGATAAGTGTCAATAATCAAGAAAACTTACATGCAAAAGAATATAAAGTTGCAATATTGTTTATTTTGAACTGAAGTAAAGGAGCAATGTCTTGCAACTTATCCAAATGAGCCGGAAGACAATTTTTTGGCATATGCAGTTATTGGTACAATCGTGTAAAAGCATATCTTTCCCTCTTTTGACTCGTGACCAAAAAAACCCAACAACAAACAAAGCCAGTGTAATAATTGTGCGCCGAGATATTGTCGTTAAATATGCCAAAGTAGCTTATATCCGACAGGAAAACCAAAAGGTTTACTTAGCATTTCTCATACTGACATAACAAAATCTCGCAATACGACTCATTTGGTCCATCGTGAGACAGTTGATTGTCTTCTCTTTGCTTCAGTACAAAAATGTTAAATTAAAATTGGAGACATCTTAAGTAATCAATAGTCAGTGAACACAATGTTATGTAATGCATAGATGAATTTCCCTTCCAATTTGGCATTTGTGTCTTGATGATCAATTCAAAACAGGTCTGTACAAAGATAACATCATTAGAGAGAAGGCAATTACTACATAACACAGATTTGAATTGGTCCTTCGTACTGACTTCCTCGAGCTAAACAAATTTGAATCTCGAGTTTAATCAAAGAAATTATAACAAATCAAGGTGGGCCAGGGTAACTGGAATGCGTTTTTATTTGTTTCATGGAAGATTTCCGTATTCGTTCTCAACATTGCAACTCGTTGCTTGTGTAAAAGTGACAAAAAGATATAGCTAATATGTTGGTCACTGTCTCAACAACACCATAGAATAGTGGTACAGTAAGTCAATAGATTGTATGTCATTTCTCCATGTTTAGAGATTGTACAAAGCGATTTACAGAAAGCGTAGGGATGAGAGAATTTGATTACTTGATGCGTAGAGGAGCTATGATAAAAACCAATGGGGGAAATGTATTGATAATAATCAACCCTACACCGCGAGATAACAAAGATGAAAGATAGGAAAGAATATTTACATGTTTTAGGGTGCCATAGGGACTCAATGGAGGTCACTTTAACAGTTGGTACCTAATAGTAATAGCTATTTAGTTACCTCAAATGTTCCATACAGACTGACACAAGGCCTTGATCCAATGTCCTTGTGACATATAATGACAATGTTACAAAAACTTCCACAAAACTTTCTAGGTGAAAGGCCATCATATATTTTTTCATGTAATATCTTAATTCATTCCAAAGTCGGATGTACAGCACATAAGTGTTTCTAAATATCTATTAAAAAATTTGTTTTAGCGCAATAGTTGTCTAAGACGCCAACATTAACAGATTTATCCTTGTATAAATTTATCAAAAATTCTGTGGTGGACAGAAATGAGGTCTGTCTAGTTATGGACGTGTAGAAGATGTCATACAACGTTCAAGAAAGCAGACAAGTGGTTTGGACATGTGAATAGAATGAGTACGAGTTGTGTTGGAGAAATCCATGAAACCCCAGAGACAAGAAAGAGAGGTAAACCATGATAGAAGAGATGGAAGGACAATATCAGGAAGGATCTTAAAGGGTTTGGAGCTGAAGAAGAAGATGAGATCAATCAGTCAGCACAGAGATTTTACAATCGCTTTAGCAATATTGTTCCAAGTGGGAGAAGCTGGAACTGGAAGGGGAGAAGTAAAAAATGACCTAAAATGTCAGTCTGAGGTTTAATAACACTGAGGCGATAATCTGTCGTGAGAATAATAAGTCAATACTAGTAACTAGTACTAGCCCTTTGAATAATGAAGGCCTTGTAGAGTTGCAGTTGCACCCATAATATACAATGACTTTATGAAAACAACGAGGAAGGGGGAAATATAGGGAAGACATCATTTTTGTGTGTTCATGACAATCTTAACATGTTCAGTCCAGGCCGCTTATGGGGATTGGCAGGGGACATATCTTTTAAAAAATCAACTTATCTGAAACAAATCTAGTAAATGTGAGTTGTTTTCCTCTTATTCATATATCATTTGATCAATTTCCTTGCAAAAATTGAAATGTTTTAATATCGACAACACTTAAGTAACCTAATTTTATCATGCCTCTGTCGAAAGCAAAATTACTCTTCATATTGTAGGATGGGGAAGTAATGTCAGATGGCAGGACGGGACGGGACCAAGGAAAAAGATTGACTTGATGAAAACAAACCTTATGCGACGACGACATAGGCGGCCTAGACTGCAATATAAATAATCCCAGAGACAGATAACGGCAGGACACCCTGCATGGATTTAGTTCCACTCCCAATATTATCGTTTCTGTTACTCTAATATGCCTCTCCACAGAATAAGAAATTAACAGAAGCCACAATAGGCCCCATTGCCTAGATCATGGTGTCCACTAAAAAACAAAACAATACAATATGGCGCTCATAGTGGTGTTATATAGTGTTCGCAGTTATTTTGTTTGTTTTTTTGTTTGTTTTTGTGTTATGTGGTGCAAAAGTTGTGCCACTAAAATTGTTCATTGTCGGTTCTACTAAATTCTTATTCTCCGTGCTACTCCAGTCATTCTACCATTACTTGAGTTTGGTCAAGTAGTCATGAGAGCATGTCATTTTAGCAAAGATATAAAATAATGAAACATTAAAATATTATAACATAGTATTACAGTTTTGATGTAACCAGTTTTGTAAGGTGGGATCCGTTGTACCATATATGGAGCACATCCCACATTTCATTTCGCACACAAATCTCCGTGGTCAAATGTCAAGACAGAAAAAAAGAAAAGAAGGGGGAAAAAAAATTTGAAAAAAAAAAGAGTATTTCGGTGCATTTGCAAAAATTCACAAACTTTCTTTGCCATATAAAATCATTCATTCATACAGTCTTTCCCAAAGGACTCAATGTCGGGCCTAGCATTGTTAAAATTTGAATCCAGGATCTCAAAACACTATGCCTCGGATGTTTGACAGCTTACCCTTTTCCTGTTTTGATAACGGCCGTCATCTAGGAAACAAAACAGACTGGTGAGGGACATCCAGCAATGTCCTGGTACAGCCATAGTAAATCGCAACATTTTATACAGACACAAAATGGTAAATATACAACAGAGTCCTTAGTGAAAGAAAATCATCTAAACATTGACTAGTCACACTTGTTTGTCACCCCTTAATAACTGCACTGTACAAACAAAATTTTCTTTTGATAAAATATCATTTCACACAGACCGGCTGGCCATGAAATATGAAAACATGGGAAATTTGCAACAAAATCATGGGATTTATCACAAAAATGTAAGACTTTCATAGCAAAAGAAAACCATGACTCCTAGAGAAGAAAAAAACGCAAAGCCCAGTGAGAAAAGATATTTTAATCCCAAAACCTTGGTTTAGAAAACTTGTTTCCAGGAGTCATAAGCAGGACTGCACTAAGTACCTTTTCACATGGAAGAGCACATTACCTGCTGCCTCCATTTGCTGGCCATAGTCGCAGACTCCACTAGAGTAAACGCATTCATTCAAAGGTCAAGTGTCAAGGTGTTTCCAACAGGTCAATAGTTTTAGTTCAGGAAAAAATATGACAACTCAATCAATGAAAGTTTGCAAGCGGAATGAGTGTCAATCACAGATACGATCAGGAAAAAATAATAATCGTTTTACAACATGATAAGACAAAGAATAGGCTTGCTTTCATAGAAATTTGTTTAAAGACTTCAGGAAATTTTCAAATGATTGAAGGAATAATTTAACGATTTATATATA
>JARFNW010137633.1:0-10697 GCA_031763155.1 Dirona albolineata | reverse complement strand
TAATAATAATAATAATAATAATAATAATAATAATAATAATAATAATAATAATAATAATAATAATAATAATATAATATTGTTTTGGGCTGTACAAGCAGTTTTCTTACAAAAAACAACATTCAGTCAGTCTAGCTCTATTGATATAAAATTCTAAAAACGTATTTTGGAAGGAAGATTACAATATACAGAATAAAACTCAACCCACATCTACCAGCTAAGTAAGCATTGAGCATTTGACATTAGAAACTGGGATACAACTTTTTAAATCATAAACATTCAATCCTTATTTGAAACATGACTTCAATCTTCTAAGTACACATACACACACACAAATACACATGCACACACGCACATACACACACATTCACACACACACACATACAACACACACACACACACATTCACACACACACATACATACACACACACACACACACATTCACATACACACACAACTGAAACTGTCACACAAACATAACCCTAACACACTGTCCCGTCCAAAGTCACATCTAGCGTCAAACAAAGCAGGAATGATTAGAGGGATGAAGGCACCAAGAGAAACAATGCCAGGGCGCCAATTTCTCACTTGACACTTTTTTAATCACAATACCCATGTCATAACTCTATTCCATCAAATCATTTAATAAAAAAACCACTACACAAAGAAATCTTGATGAAATGATACACAAAAATATGCACAGCTAATCTGACACACATCAAGAAATTGTCAATTGTATAATAATTACATATAAATGACGTATTGTGAACATGATAGTTCAGGGTAAAGTCATGACCTGGAGCTCAAAAAAAGATGAACCATTTACACATTGGAACTTAAGACATGAAAAGATATAACAATAACAATTAACAACAACAATAATAATCATAATAACAATAACAATAATAATGATAATAATGATAATAATAATAATAATAATAATAATAATAATAATAATAATAACAATAATAATTACAATAATAACAGAGAATGGTATTTATACAGCGCTTGACCAAGAACATCACCCTGCTGCTGTAAGCGCTTCACAATGGCACACAACAATATCTAATCATAAATTATCACATTCATTGATCACATGATCTCTCGCCAAAAGTAAGTTTGGAAAAATCATTTTACAATTTACAACAAATCCATAATCAGGGAAGTACCAACCAAAAATCTAATTTTTCATCATGATTAATAATAGTGAATAAACACTTCAAAGGCCAGCCAGCCTTGAAGACCATTTAAATGAACTCATCTTGGAATCAACGAAAAGCCATACGTCAAATAAGGCGATGCAGAGGTAGATTTTAAGGCTGTTTTGGTATAATATATTCAAGATATAAAAGAAAATAAATAAATGTTTAAAAAAAAAAAATTAGAAAAAAAAGACAACCAAACTCTGAAAGATTTAAAAATAAATAAATAAAAATACCAAAATACCAACCCTAAAAGAAAGCAAGAAAAATTATGAATTTCCTAAATACTGAAAATTCTTCCATTTATTTGAAATTGTTGTTTATATATCTTGCAAACTGCAAATCAGCCTTTGGTGAGTTTCTATCTCTATCTTATTTATGAATACTACCATCTCTTCACTCATCATCTTCTTACACACTTTTTCAATGCCACAATCTCTATCCAATACAATCCTAGCAATCGACTATTTCACAAAGCAAAACCAAGACAAAGATGATGACAATTCAATTTGTGAAAACAATAATTAAAATGTGCATCTCTCTTCATAACAAACAAAAGTAAGCTTTGGAAATATTATAACAAATTTGGCTACTTTTATTTCAATTGTTTTCCTCTTTCCCGACAATATTTTTCATTATAGGAATCTTGGTCAACATAATTTTTGGCTACTTTTACTTCAATTGTTTCCCACTTTCTGACAATATTTTTCATTATAGGAATCTTGGTCAACATCATTTTTGACTACTTTTACTTCAATTGTTTCCCTCTTTCTGACAATCTGTTTCATTATAGGGCCTATTACAACATAATTTTTGGCTACTTTTACTTCAATTGTTTTCCTCTTTCTGACAATCTGTTTCATTATAGGCCCTACTGAACAATACAAATAAATATTTAACAAATGAAGGATGACATACTAAGTTTGATTGGTACATGACATGGAGGTGCTATAACAATAAATAACATTACAACGCATACGCCCTACTCTCACAGACAGGGCTGAGGAATTTTGTTCAAATTATCTGTCATTGGGAGAGCATGCGATGTAAAAATACAAAGAATAAAAAGGACTAAAGCAACCAATGACCTTTGTAGGGAGGAAAAATCCACTCGCTCATCATGGGAATCAAGCAACTCTTATTAACACAGCCCTATGAGCTTACTTTGTACGTGGTGCAGCACTCTACAAATTTTATTATTTATCATGATTATTATGATGATGATGATTATTATTATTATTAACGTTTTCTGTACGAAACTCACAAAGGACTGATCCAATAATTATAAAATGAAGCAAATATATTTATTATCATAAGGTTGTGCATACCATGGGCATAGTTAGAAATAACATAAATGTTTGCTATATCTATCTATCGAAAATATACATTGTTAATATAAACGCTTTACAAAAACCCAAACAAACCTCCATGATAACAAACTAATATACAACCTAGGGACGGGGCGTTCACTTGACTAGACACCAATGGTGCTTACTGCAATTTGGTGTGAATCTTTCCTGCATTAGTTGCTCCTAGCATCAGTCCATTATGTGTTATTCTAAAAGCGAGACATTAAATGCAATTACTTGTGATTGAATGCCACTACAGTGACTCACTCGAGTATAAACTGAGTATGTAAGCGTTGTCAATTATAGTTTTGTAACACCACTGCAACGTGTCAACTGTTTGATAAAAAATATACACATTAATATATCTTATCCTAGTATCATAAATTTGACATGACAATATCATAGCATCCTTTCACTTTTGTAATGTGATTAAATATAACACAAGAGAAAACGTAACAAGGTACATTACTCATTTTCAAATTAGCTTCATCGCTTTGTCATGTTGCAAAAAAAAAGACAAACCCACAAAAAAACCCCCCCACAAAAAACCCAAACAACTGAAGATTGGCGAGGGTCTTTCACAGCCAGTTTAGTATGATGATGAATAAAGTGATGGCTGGTGGGCATATTAATCCGGTAACAATAACAGTGTTTCACAGGTATCGCTGTCGGGTAAAAATAGCAATCAAGACTGAGACTGAGACTGCTGATAAAATGACATGGTTATGATGCTTGGTCTACACCGGATGGAGTTCACTGGATAATTGGAAATAAAAAGGATTCCTTACTACATATAAATAAACACAAAAAAATGTTAGGAGGAAAGTAAAAGACTACTACATAGAAAAAACACGACAGGAAGAAACCTGAAAAAGGAATGATAATCATCATTTTCTCTCCTCCCTGCCTTCAATCAATTTCTTCACACTCAATCGGTTTATATGTAAACATTTTTTTTTAGAATACAGATTAACAAAACAATGAAGTTCTTTGAAAAAGCAAGTAAAAATTACAAAGGAAGGCCATTAACAAGATTTTCTACTATTTTCAACTTACATAAAAATAGTGGTGGGTGGTGTGATGGAATCTAATTGTTTTGGCCTCAGCCAGCGAAATGGTTTCATAAACCCCAATACAAAATGCACTGACCTGTTTTATTCGGTAAAAGTGAACTTTAAAAAATACTTTTTTTTTTTGGCGTATTCTTAAATTGAAACTTAAAAAAACAGAAATGCAAATCATAGCAATAATCATAAATAAATCGTTTGTTTATCGAGTCCCCTTTATACCATAGAAAGCAGTGTAGGGGCCAGCCATATGTGAAGCTATGAAGGGTGTACATGACAGATGAAAGTAGATCCAAATGACAACGAGGACTAACACCACTCATCACCTTACATATGGCTAGAAAGTCTCTACATCAGGAATTAAAGACGAGCAGGTGATGAGTCCACCGTGTATCATAAATAAATAATACATAAATGTACATGCACAAATTCCACATTGTTCAAATCTCATGCAACAAACTGATGATCAAAACACGTGAATTGCACTGTAGTAGTTTTATACAAGTTAAAAATGGAGAACCTTCCAACAAGGGTGTAAGTTTGTTTTAAAATGGCATAACTAATAACAGGTGGACATCTGTAAATATATTATACACATATGACTTCATCATTACCTGAGAAGGATTGGATTCATAAGAACACAGGTGTAAACAATTCTTCAAACATTAACATTTTGGTTATCTGGAGGCTGTAACCATTGAGGTTGTACAAAACACGACACACGACCAAAGGGGGATCGAAAACCCCAAGTATTTTTGCTGCAGGGCTAACATCTAAACCCTGGTCCTCATTTTTTTGTAAAAAAAAAATTAAAAAAAATAAATAAATAAAATCAACATCCCAAACATTGACATGAATGTACAATAATAGTGATAATAATAATAATAATAATAATAATAATAATAATAATAATAATAATAATAATAATAATAGTAGTAATAATATTAATAATGTATACCTTGAATGCATCACCCAGAAGTAAAACCAATAAAAATTCACGGAAAAAACCCCAAACAAACTGCAAACTGTAATTTACAAATTAAACATATCAATTATTAAGAATGACTGATTTTCAATGTCTGACTGGAAAACACACGGTCGATGAATGGTCATGAAAAATATATTTCACCGTTTTACTCTTTCTTTGTATTCTGTTTTTACGTTACAGCCAGTATTACTTTGGTGACCAGAGGGACACACACTCGGTATGTTATATCAATGTGTCTATATATATATATATATAAATATATATAACATATACAGTCTACTGCCAAATATCTGACCGCCAGTTATCCGACATGCTCACTTAACCGACAGTTGCTTTGGAAAAAAATCAATTGCGATATATCGATATTGTCTATCCAACATATTAAATTTTCCGACTCAAACAGAATATTTAATGAACAAATGGGTATTTTGTCGTGATACTAATGCCCACTTGTATGGCACACAGTCTCATTTTAATCACCACTTTTATGCTAAATCTAGTGAACAGTTCTGAAATTTGCCTTCTACCTGCCCAGAAGCAAAGCAAAAGTGTGATTTTGATAGATGCATATGGTACCTATCATACAATACAGCACAGGCCCTATTGTCTTAAGGGGAATTATAACCTGAAGGGTGACATGGCTAACACCTACTGGCCACCAGACAAAACCATTTATCCGACATGGTAACTCAAACTGTGCTCACACAATGTCGGTTACTGGCAGTCGACTGTAGATATATGTCTACACATTAATACAAAGTGACAGGTGAATCTATGGTTAAATTGGATTTCACACTTGGTTGGGTGGGGTGGGGGTGGGGGGGGGGGTGGGGGAGAAGGATGAAAATGGCGTATATAGTGGATAATTGTTCCTTCTCTGATAAGGGTCAGAGGTCAGGTCTGGAGTTCAAAGTGTGCGAGTGTCAGAGATACATTGTGCTCTCTAAGGCAGAGGGTTTAAATAACAAGAGCTGGGTATCGCCTGACTTTTTAAGTAGCGGACTCAGAACACTGGCTCTTTTGCAGGGGAAAAAAGTTGTGAGAATGTAAATTGCCTCCGGTAGTGGAAAGGCACATACATGCTTTTGATTCAAACTCATAGACTGCAGATGAAATCATTGGATGGCATGCAAGCTTTCCCTCCACCCTTGCCTTCCCCCAAAAACGTAATGTTGGTGGGTTGAAAAGTGGCTCAGAAGAACATAATTCAAAGTCAATTGGAGGGTGACAAAAATATTTTAAGCATATTTATAATGTATAAAGGAAAAATTGCACACAATGATTACAAATAAATGAACATGTTCCAGATGGTCCCTTCACTGACCTCTTATCCAAGCGAAAAGCCATACACAAGAGATTCAATAAGTCTAGTGTAAAATCTAGCTTGAACACAGAGGCGCCACTGGTCAAATTTGAAAACAAAATTTTAAAAAAGGAGACAATTCCGAGTGGATTATATCACATGATGAGACGTACAAATTGTTTTCTGATTTTTTCTAAACATCCTTTTACAGTAATTATTTTTATAAACATTTCCTCAAATCATATTCAATTTATAAAGTTGTCATCCACACTCTGATACAAACATATATATATATATCATTGGTATCACACCATGTACATAATGATTATTAATTCGTATTAATATGATTGACAAATACCTAACTATCAACATTTTTTTAATTTCTCAATCCAAAACCAATTTGATTTCTTGTTCATGTTCTCATTAATGTCCCTGTCATTTCCACCACATGATATTGCGAGTCATTTTGAGGTGAGGTGAAAGTGATGTTTGAAAGTTAAACACTCTGCTCCATCACTTTGGATTCCATTTTTACCTTGTTTTTTATTTATTTTTATAAATACACTTTTACATTATTTGTCCGGTTCATCATTGTGGAGATTAAAAAAATCAAAAATTTCCCATCCTAAAGATGGCAGGGGTTGAATAAATAGTGATTTCCCACAACTCTGCTGGCAGAAAGGTAACATCCCAGCGTAAGACAACCGTCAATCATTGTCACCAATTACCAAGTGAGACCGGTTTTTTGGAGGCCTCCTGGCCAAAAACATTTTTCGTAAATCGCAAGCTACATTTGAAATTATAATATACAAATCACACACCTAAAACAATATCTCAAGATACCTTCCAGGGCACCAAAAGATAAGTTGTAAATAATTTACGCTTAAAAATATCCAAACCCTGCAGTATTCTCAAATACACTTAAATTTGTTCCATGAAGGAAAGCCCAAAGGAAAGATAGGCAAACTACGCTGAAATATAAATTTCCAAGAATGTGACCTTGGCTCATTCTGCTAACCCTGATACCAGTTCCCACGTGTAAAATATCCAACAAGGAACATGTCCAGTTCCCAAATGTTGTCATTTATGAAAAGTCACACCAACATTTAGCTTGGCTCAGACTTGATCGTTTCCCAAGAATCAACATTCAGCCATCAAGTTTTGAAACAGCGTCATCAGATTGTTGAGGCCCCGTATGTAGTCTGTGTCAGGGCCTTCGTGTCGCAACGCGTCGTCGGGAAAACCCAGATGAGTGGTATGGGCAAAGTCTATCATTTTCACATCCACTTTGTAAACCTGCTGAGCACTGGTGGTACTGTTTTGGTTAGAAATCTCAGACATGTGACATGGAGAGTTGTTTAAGTTCCTCTGATTGAGGTTTGGTGAGGAAAACTTAAAGGAATGATTGACGACCTTGTTCTGGTGGTGGTGACCAGTGGGACTGTCCTGACTTCGACCGTCACAGTTTCTATTGTGCAGCAGGGTGTCAGAGTGAGGACAAACCTGGGGGGTTTGAGGGGGGCGATGATGTGCACTAGAACATTGGTTGGAAAGAGAGATCACCCCACAGCCAGACTCCACTTTGTCAGTAGATGGACAGGACGTGAAAGAATGGGAATCACAGATATTTCGTTTGTCATCAGAAACAGTAGGATCGTGCACATAGTCTCCCTCACATTTTATTGGACAAGATTTTGAAGGCGATGAGGAAAGAGGTGGATGACTATTGCTATCATAAGTAGTATTTCTCTCTAAATCAGCAGGCATTTCAACATCTCCATTCACGTCGCGTCGGTTCTCCCGCGTAGTCGACGATGAAGACCATGAATTAAGACTGTTACGCCTCTTAGAACAATTTTCATTATCAATACCAGAAACAGTTTGATTAACCTCAGATCCAGACATGTCCTGGTGTAACTCATCACCCATATCGTCCTCCAAACCATCGTAGATAATCAGCAGGGAACTGGCGTAGAACCGGTAGGAGTCCACAGTACGAAGACAGTCGATCAAGTTGGACAGTTTGGTGACAATAGGCTGTAATAATTCCGACCGGTATCGAATACCATTGTGTAAAAAATTTCCCAAAGTCCTTTTGAAAGTTTCATCTGTCAGCAGGCGGCCTTGAAATTTGTCAAGGTTCATGTACCGCCCTGACCCTTTCTGGTACACCTAAAAAGACCAACAAAAAAAAAAGTAATTAATATACATCATTACATCCACATTGCCTCTTTGGTAAAATTCCCAGTTTCTAAGGCTGTATGGTTTATTGGCACAGTGGGCTGATTCCCTGCTTGCCTTAAAAATCTTGATCCATAGATTTTCCAGCTCTGTATCAGGCCATGCATACTAGTGGGGCACAGACTTGCATTTAACCTGGATACGTTTTAGCTGGGTCTGCACATCAATGGCTTCTGCCTTGAACACTGTCCTCGGCCAGACACAGAGCTGGTCCCCACACTGTTTAATCACAGATCTAAAATGAACAGATATCAAACAAACATTCACAACATTTGCAAGGGAGATAACTAGATGGTGATTTATTTGCTTCAATTCGACCTTCCTAATCTTTGTCAGGAGTGGCTTTCAAAATAAGGACTACTTTTAAAAAATCATGATATTTAAAGTTGTAGAGATACAATTTAGACACTCCTTTTGTCTATCAGTATCAGCACAATTCAACTGCGATCTGAGTATCATTTAATTGGCCTTACCAGCTGGCCACAAACTTGTCCCGATTTCCCCTGATTCACAATTCAATTCCATCTGTGGTGATGGAACCTGAGCGGACAGAGTCAGAACTGTCGGCATGCCCAGGATTCTAGCCCAGGACATCAAGTCTCAGTCTGTATAACATAGCTGCATTCCCCACCAGGGGTCACCTGCTATAATGCTAGTCACAAACTTGTCTGATTTCTCCGGATTAAAAAATTCCATATGTGGTGATAGGACTTGAGTTGGACATAGCTTGACCTGACCGACCCCCCCCCCCTCCCCCCTCTCAGGGATTTAAGCCCAAACCAGTCCCATTAACCAAATGCTTTAGGGTAACCCCCAATTCCATTCTTCCCTCCCCTTCAAGTCTCAGCCAGGGTGACATACCTGCATTCCACAGAGCCGAGCACCCAGGGTGTTGGACGTCGTCTCCTTACACTTCCTGGACTGACTCTCCACTTTATCTGGACATGCTTCATCCCCGTGAAGCCTGGAGCCAATTTTCAAATCCAGAATACACGGATATTTGAAATCAGCCACTACGTTTTTTAACAAGATGCAGCCTGATATATTCATGTAAGGAAATACAATGGTTAATCATACATACAAATGTGGTAGTGTATGCACAAGCAATAAAACCATAATCTATTACAAGTTTTATTTAGAAATTGAAGTGTGTTGTATATAATGTGTGTATAAAATTGAAAACATTAAAAGCCTGAAGCATGGTATCATGTGTTGGAAAGGATTATCATATAAAATGATGATTGCGATATGTATACTATCTAAAAATCAGGATTGCAATGATCAAGATGTGTGTTGACGCGTCACTGTCAAAAAGGCACGGAGAAAGAGCAGGATAATAGTTAAATTAGCATAACAAAACCAAAAAAACCCCAAAAAGACGCTATGAGCCTGAGGCAGTGAACACTAGTGAAAACCCTAAAAGTCTAAAAGGATACGGAAACTGTTGTGTCTGTGTCTCCCTTTCCGCATCTTGTCCAGCAGCCTCTTGTGGTTCTTGAGGCTCCATGGATTAAGGTTTGGGGTCTTCACGGGCTGGGCATTGGGGCTGGAGTTGGGATGACTCCCAGACTTTTCACTAGCAGGGGAGCAGACCTCGTAACTGCCACTGCTGAGCACTCTGATCACACAACTGAGGATCATTGGATCATGTAAAAACAATCACAAACTGTTCATTTGGCCTTAAAGGAACATACAGTAAAATTATACAGAATAATTTACGTTGGTTGAACACAGAGAAAAAGCGCAACAATTATTCTTTTCTTTATTATAATTCTATTAATTTTGGCTCCAGAGCCAGGGGATAGTTTAAGGATATCACCAAATCAGAGGGGAGAGAAATCATACAGGTAAATTTTTTTATAGAAATGGAAAAAGGCATAATTCACTGTATAGCATTGTCTGTGGTTCGTATCATACACTTTTATATTTCATTGGGTTACTAGTTTCAAGTGGACACACCTCTTTTGCAAACATTCTAGAAAACTTGATTAAACTCTAGTCAAAGTGAAAACTCATGAAAAACAAAACAACAAAAAACAAAACTGAGATAAAAATAAATACAATAAGAACAAGCACAAAGCACTTATTTTCAAAGTAAAATAAAAGCAAACACCACAACAACAAATCTAACTAAAAATATGCCACATACAAATCTTTACCTATTTCGTCCTGCAAGTTCAGAGTCAACGTTTGAAACATTTATTGGTGACGATGGACGACAGCCAGCCTCTTTCCCAGACGAGGGGGGTGGTCCTGGAAGATATTCCCAGGGGGGGCTGCCCTGGAGGGAACACTGGCACAGACCTTCATTGGAGTCGTCCTTCACGCACAGCCCGTACAATTGAAGGTATCCGTCTTTCTCAGCCAAGCCAACCTCCAACTCTCCTGTGAACAGACAGACAGACACATTGTCACCCTCATCAATTGTTTAAGTCATGTTTGTGTGTTTTGAATCAGACTTCAATCCTTATTGAGAGAGAGAGAGAGAAAGAAAGAGAGAGAGAGAGAGAGAGAGAGAGAGAGAGAGAGAGAGAGAGAGAGAGAGAGAG
>JARFNW010137622.1:0-10698 GCA_031763155.1 Dirona albolineata | reverse complement strand
CCAACGCCCTTGTTTAGTAACTCCATCAATGACTCAAATAGGAAAGATGAGATTTATAGCCTGTACAATTACAGGACGACAGACTTCAATTAACCCCCTGGGATTCCGTGACCTCAATTCCAGCAGCCTAACCACTCGGTCACTCAGTCATTGAATGAGAATGCTACCCCTTTATTCACTGTTCCGATGACACTGACTCAACAAAAGCTGACTGCATCGGTTTGAAGATAGAAATAGAAATATGTTGGGAATAGGCTTGTATATATGTGAAGCACCAACCTTGAGACTGGGGTCTTCCTTTTGGAGATTGTCCAAGGCAGCATCCAGGGCCTTCTGGGTCATCGCAGACGACGGTTCTATGGAACAGAAGAAGACAGGGTCTGGAACTGTCACACCTGCCAGGATTGGAACCAGGTCTTCTGTCAACGTGTCTCTCTCCTCATCCATGCCGATGTCGTCTGGAATGAAACAAGAACAATAGTCGATAAGGCAGGCTACACAAACAAACATCCCTGATTTACATCATGACTGCATATTGGCTTGGGCCATACTCATCATGTCAATAATAGGATTTTGGGCAAAGTGTGTTGACCACTGACAATGCGTATGTTAAAAATGAGTAGTGGTGAAACATCTTGATTGTCATATAGCTGGCCCCCATCGCTGCAATCTGGTATACATGGGAATATTAGTATTAGTTGATGAGGCAAATTTTAACACTAAATGTGTCACTGTCACACTTATTTTTTCTAGTTACCTGTAATGTGCATAAGACAACTAAAGCTGTTGGGAGACAAGTCGAACTACTCATGAATTGCATGAGCCAGAGAAGAAATGCAACAAATTAAGTGAGTTATTTCCCTTAATTGAATGATGTCCTTCACCAGATATCTTATTCCATAAAACAATGTTTGATTTCAATGTGAAAAATTATTCTTTGGTTATTTTATGATTGCACAAACTTGGGCACCATGAATGAGTTTGTGGAGCAAGTATATCGTCACAGATCAGAATTGGATTGGACAAGGACCGTGTTGACTTTTTTTTTTTTGACCGGTCAAGCTAGGATCATTCAGACTCAGCAGATATGATGGTAAGTCTTGCAAACTGAAATCACAAGATCAGGGCTGTGTGAAGGTGAAAGCCAGAGTGACAGGTCACAGGTCAGCTGAATATCAAGTTCTTGTGATCGGACCTCAACAAAATATATTGCCTCATCATCAAAGTTTCAAGGCTCAAAGTTTGTTCATTCCTGAGATGAAAACTCTCTCACTCTCAATAGACCTACCACTACCACCCAAAGCTCATGAAAATACAAATTTGGACATGGTGGATACAGGAAATGGCTGTGGCATGTCAAGAGTTAAACTGTCCCTACCTTCCCAGGATTCTTCTTCCTTTCCATCCTTCAGGTCGGCCTCCAAGTCCTCATGTTTTCCCATCATCCTCTGGTACATCCTGGCTGCTTCTTTGGCCACCTTTGGGCTGGATGTGATCGTATCACCAGTGAAAGTCTGACAACAGCAAAGGAAAAGGTCAACTCTTTAAAATGGAACGAATTGAAGATAATGGACCCATTATTACATTGGCTTTTTATCCATTTATTTTTTGGGTACCTAATGAAAAATTTCCATTACTTTGGTGCAATTTAGAGCACAATTACCGTCAAGTGATATTTGTTAATCTAAAATATGCAATAAACCAATGACAATTACAAAACAAGAACATAAAAATTTGCCTATATTTCCCATTTCCATTGTGAAGAGGCTTATTTTGCTTGAAACGGCTATCGCTGTAACTGTAACATACAATGGCACCACATAATTTTCTTCTTGTGATTATCACTATAACTATAAGAATTAATGATGATATGCTGGTCTACATCTAACATTTTTTTCTTCCCTCTCCTGAGGACTGGGTTTTTAACTGGAGATCACTGTGTAGTAAAGCACAGACATAGACAGAAACAAAGGCATAGACTGAAACAAAGGCACAGACGCAAACCTGCTTCAATCCAGCGATGGCTACAATGTTACCAGCCACAGCATCAGACAGATCATGTAATTCGTTGGCGTAGACTTGAAGGAGTCGACTTGTCTTTTCAGGAGTGGAACGATTGATGTTGTAAATGGTGGAACCACTCTTCAACATGCCTGAATAGATCCTGACAAATGTCAAGGGACCCCTCTGTTTATCGTGGGTAACCTTGAAGGCCAACGCACACAAGTCTGTGCCGTAGTAATCAGCAAAGCCGTAACAGATGTCCTTAGGGCTGGGCAAGTAATTGGTAATGGCATCTAGTAATGGTTGAACACATTTGTTTTTTAAGGCACTTCCACACAGAACAGGTACGACTTTTTGATGAATGGTGGCCCTCCTCACAGCCGCTATAAGATCTTGGGTGGAAAAGTCTTCTATACTTGTATCACATAAAACTAAATCTGCAATTTGTTCATCCACATCGGCCAATTTTCCTATCAAGTCTGACCTCTGTCTAAGCACCTCGTCCTTATCTTTGTCTGCCACAGGATTTTTCTGAAACTGGGCTCCATCAGAACCCTTTGGTTCCTTCCACAACAGCGTCTCCATATTGACGAGGTCATGAACACCAACAAATGTTTGACCAACAAAAATAGGCATGTTCAGCACAAGGGGATCCACATGAAATTTTTCATTCAAAGAAACCAGACATAATTTCAATGAAGCTCCTGGTTTGTCCATTTTATTCAAGAACACGAGTCTAGGAATGTGATAGCGATCTGCCTGCCTCCAAACTGTCAGAGTCTGGGCCTCAACTCCTGTCATGACGAAACAGAAAGGACAAAAATTACAATATCATCATTTATCACGTTTGAAATTCACCCTTTCACATATTATTATAAAACGCCAAATAGAAAACATTCTAATTGCATTTTCTTTGCGAAAATTTTTGATAAATTGAAATTAAGAAATTAGCAGATTTAATCATATGTAGAATTCTGACCTGAGGATTCTACCATGGCCCTAATGAATTAATAGTAATTTACTTTTGTCATCCAATAAATACAATCACCCCTAGACAGGGTGGAAACCACATCTTTGACATCTAGAATAAAAAGGGATGTAACTATTGTAATCATGTGCTAAATGTAAAATACAGTATCATGCCATGTCTCCTAACTTTTATATGGAAACTAGCTAAACAATGTAAAATGGTGTTTGAAAGCTATTTCAAAGATTAGAATAATTTCTTTAAATAAACACTAAAGTCTGACTCAATGCCCGCCACAAACAGACCTGCAGACGCATCCAGAATTGCTACAGCTCCGTCCAGTACTCGTAAAGCTCTTTCAACCTCGACGGTGAAATCAACATGACCTGAAATCAAAATATATTTGTTCAAATTGGATTCACTTTCATGAAATATAATTGTGACTTTTTATATCACGGTAATTAATCTGACAGAAAAACATTGAAACAAACAACAATAGTTTCTGTCAGTACTACGACAACCTTGACACACTCTGAATTAGAAAAAAGGCAGGCATTCCAGACCTGCCCCACCACAGGGGTCAAAGTTTGAACCAAGTATATCCCATGCACAAGTCCATCCTCTTGGCTATCACATCACACAGTCCGACGATCTAATCCTCAAAAACAGAATATTCATTCATTGTTTTGTTATTTCTGTTTTAAGTTTGAAACATGGAGACCAAGATGGACACATGCATTATATCAATTATTGCCATCACGTGGTACAGTGACTGGACACAGACTGAGACCACATCATAAGATTTTAATGACGTTTTCCACCACCTGTAATTTTTTACCTGGCGTATCTATCAAATTGATTTTATGCCTTTGCCATTCGAATGTAATGGCAGCCGAGGTGATTGTGATTCCCCTGTCCCTCTCCTGTTCCATATAATCCATCACCGTATCGCCATGATCAACATCACCTAAATGGGAAAAAAGTAAAATTATTTTTTATTGAAAGTCTTTTTTGATACTGTAGCACGTCCTGATTATATTTATAGTCAGTCCAATATACAACTTGTAGGACAGAGCCTTGAAAACACTGAAATTGAAAGATAAAAAAAACCAATCGATCCAAATAGCAATTAGTCTTGATACTTGATATATTGAATCATAATAGAGCTACATACAATAGTATACTTCTCATTCATAATTGGCATAATATGCAAGGATTTATTCACAAAAACACTGCACTAACAAATCATATGAAAACCGAAATTTAAGCTAAACCTAAATATGACCAAATAATAATAATAATAAACATTTATATATAACTATGACAGATGTCATTTTTGACATTTCCAATAATGAAAAGACTTACCTAAATGTCTTGTATATCCTGAGTAATATAGCATTCTTTCAGTCGTTGTTGTCTTACCAGCATCAATATGTGCCATGATGCCAATATTTCTAATTTTACTCATTACCTCATGACCATGTTGTACACAGCCACGGTTAGTTGTATGAACATTTCGCCTCAACATAATTTTAAAATACAAAAGTGACGCAGCGTGGTGAGATTCACTAACAGTGGCATTCCATAGTGACACACACATAGTTCTAGTTTTTAAGAGGCGAGCCATGGTAATATATAGTCAAGGTAGAGATGGAATAGAGAGTCTAGTCTAGCTTAGACTTAGTTAGTAGTGTAGTCTACAGTGTATATATTGTAGTAGTTCGTAGTAGTAGTAACAGTAACAGTAGATGCAGAGGAAATCAGGTCAGTCACAGCCATAACACCTCTCCTGAGTGAAGAATCCTTACGCCAATGATCATTACATTAATTAATTAAGACCATTGATCAATTCAAACATTGTGATAATAAACTTCTTCAGTTCGATAAAACAAAGTTACTTCAAAGTCAAATGTTGACGACACTGCGGTGCTTTTACTTCCATCGGGGCCATCTTGGATGTTAAAAAAAACGGAGATATAAATATAAAAAAAAACATATGAATTTGATAAGAAATGTAAAAGAACCTATGATTATGAGTATAAAATATATTTTTAGAATAATAAAATACAGTTAAAAATTATCATATATAATTTGATTAGTTATATAGATCAAAATTGAATTAATTGACAGATTTTTCACATCACGAAATGTTTTGTTTTGTATGTAAGCAAAACTCGTCATCTACAATTTTAAATTTTAGCAGACGAAATATTTTGTTGCGGCGTGTGGTTGGGATTTGTTATTTATTATTTTTTAGTTCATTTGTTTTTATATTATATTTTTATTGTTGAATATATAGAATTTATTATTCTTTTTCTAAAGGCATTTTCAATTCCTGAATAAAACGAGACGTAAATATCTTAACTATCTAGATATAGTGTCACGCAGGGTAGGGCCTAGACAAGGTTTTGTTCATGCAACTTTCTGAGACTTGAGTTTCAGTTAGAAAATAACTTCAAAGACATTCTATGGCAAGCCCCGAGCTGACTTTGAAGGATAAAGAAGTGACTTTGTGTTCTACTTTGAAAGAGGTAATTAGAATTAGAATAAAGCTTTTAAACAATATATTTTATAATTGAGAGTTCTGTCTGAAGGTTTTCAAACACTAAAACTTATTGCTCTTTTGACAGTAATAGCCACCAATTCTTTCTAATACTAATAACACCAATCACCAATGCCATATAATAAGTATAAGGTTCGCAACCATCTTCCCTGTTTTGAAAATCTGGATCAGGAATTTAACGCATACAGATGATCATCCCACTGTATGGGTTTGTGTCTATATTATAGCCAGGGGTGAACAGTGAACATGACTCAACTGTTGGTGTTGACATACAACGTTTATTGTGGCTAGATGATAGATGCGTGGCAAGCCTAAGATCTAAACCCATCACAACAAAATTCAACCATAATGAAATGTATTGGCTCACCAGTGCTTGTGTCCTTAGGTAAGACACTTTACCCTACTTATCTTGTCGTATCGGAGACAGACATTAAATTCGGAGGTGCCCTAGGTTGTGAGCAGTGTTGTCTCTGTCCAAAAAATTGTAATCACGCCTAACAACAGGCCGCACGTGGCATATTGAGTGTTGAGTGTTCCATTGCTTTCGCAGGCAAATGCGCCACTGTAAGTGCTTAGAGCATGGTGATGATCGTGAATAAGCCCTATACAAATGTACATGATGATTATTATTATTATTTGTCTATATCATTACTGGTCATTACTGGATAGCCAATGAGAAGAGAATGGAAAAGAAGGAGGAGATAGGGAAGAAATGGGTGTAATTGGTTTTTATTAAACTTTATTACAATTTGTTTTGTCCCTATAGATTATAGATATCATTTGGTGCCACCGTCATCTCAGAAAGAACGACAAAAGTTTTGACATTTCTGATCAGAGGCTGAAGCTTTCTATCAATGTCAAAAAGAAAATTGAAAAGATTCAGGAAAATTTAGATGTGTTCACTGTTAAAGGTATGTAATTAAGTGGCATTGGTGGCCGCATGGTTAGGTTGCTGGGCTTGAGACTGTGCGATCCCAGGTTCAAATCCTTATGCTCCCCAATGTTAAGAAGGACCTTGAATGACTCAGTATGGGGGGTGGGGGGGGGGGGACTGGGGGGTGATGCATTATACTTATGTACATTTGACAATGAAATGGACTGATATGAAAAAGTTCAACCTTAACATTGACTAGAACTTCCATAAAGAAGAATGTTTTCATAGTTGACTCCCTGGAAAATACTCTTTTTACACATTATTCCTCACATGATTCTAGTGTGAATGAGTACTTGCTGTTCTATTGTATGCTCCCCGGGGAGTTGAGATGAATATTGAATGGCACAGCCTGCTGGGGTATAAATGATGTAAAATTTGTGAGCATGCACTGGTATGGGAACACAGATCACAACCTGACTTTATCATTTTTTGACAATAAAGATGTATCTTATCTATCTTATCTAACTTCTCTTTATTCTTAAATGTTATCAATGAGGCCCTAATAGTATTGACCCAGGTTGCATGTAATAACATTCCAAACCCTCCATTATCTTCCAGTCAAGTGTAATCAAGAGGTTCCTTTCATGTCCACACTCAAAGGTAACCGTAACACCCTTCCTTCCAAACATTGGGTCCACTATAAACGTTTATCTACTTCAGTTCTATTTAGTTATCTTTCACCTTGAATCTAATGATACTGTAGATAAAGATAGTATTCAGATTTTGTTCTAAATGGTTTGTCTAAGTAGAATTTCACTTCCGGAATACAGACATGTAATCATATTCTTTTATTTTTAGATTTCATGTGTTTGAAAGACACTCAATCATTCCTTAGGCTCTTATTTAGTTGATTACTAAGGTCCTATTCAGACAAATTAAAAGTCGTATTTCTTCCAATTGCATCTCTATCATTTGTTCAGATATTCATGCATGTAAGCTGTCTCAATTTGTGGGACAGATGCAAATGCATGAACAAGAGAGTCATCTGGCCGTTCGTACGACTGGCGGGGTAGGTCCCAGCTGTACCAGAACCTTTGTGTTGTGGGCGTCGCCTGGAGAAGGTCCGGGATGTTCCATCCAGATCCAAGATGAAATTTTGTCCACGCGATCACAAGTGGAGGATGACGTCTTGGTTCTACAACTTAGGGTTTGATATTGTTATTGCACTTACTACAATTTCAATTTGTGAATAATTGTTGTTGTTGTTGCTGTCTGTTGTTGATGATGTTGGCATTGTTATTTCCAAATACCACTTACTGATATCAGAATGCCTCTCTTACTCATCAAGCATCAGGTCTTTTTAGAGTTGCGCTAAGACTGATGGCTGGGAAAGGAAAATCATGGAGTCACTATCAGTTTACATGTGATCAGTAAGAAGGAACGAATAGGGACGGGACACATTATCCAAGCTATTTAAGATCAAATATCGTTTTAGGGATCTCATTTTGCTTCATCATTATATTTCATCTTGCCATGTTGATGAGTCATGTTGCGCCCCCCCCCCCCCCATTTCAGGTGTTTATGAAGTCCTCGTCTATGGTCAAACAAGTCCAATCGGTCACCAGCCTCCTGTGTTGTATCAAGATGGTCAACCCGTGGGTAAGTCAGGAAATGGGGGGATCCTGTTACATTATGTCACCACGTATGAGGGAAAGGTAGTCAGAACCGTATCAAATGTGAACTGTAACCATCAAATCTCTCATTGTTGTTGAGTCAAGTAGACCAAAGGGCGAGAGTTCAAGTGGTCATTGAATGGGAAAAGTAAAGCAATGCATTGAATCAAGTAAAATATAAAAATTTTGATGTGTTGTTAAACACAGCGATAGACCCTCCCCTATACTGTTTGTGTTCCATCCCCAGGTAGATTTGTGTTTGTCTGTGGACGGCATTCAAAGTGTTGATGTCCAGTTGTGGTAAGGAGTTTTTGTTCTGTGTCCATCTCATCTTGTATATATGTTAGGTTTTTGCTGAAGGTGTGTTTGTTGGTGTGTATGTGTATGTGTGTGAGAGTGTGGAAATATTGACCTACTTTTGTTTAATACGTACCTGAATGTCTGTGTGTTATAAGTTACATTTAATGAAGCAAAACTTAAATTTGAATATCAGATTTTCATTTCCTTGCTCTCTATTCCAGCCAAAATACATACTTACCTAATGGTGGTCAACTCTTGTCTGCTGATCCGTTTGTTTATAGTCACAAGTAAGTACGTCATTGGTGGTGAAAATTGTTCATTACTGGTAGTAGTAATAATAATAATAATAATAATGATAATAATAGTTTATTTATAAAGCACCTTTCGTGGAGACCTCAAATCACTTTACATAAAAAGTTGAAATAAATATAAACTCCTGTGCTCATTGCATAATCAAATTGATGCATACCATTAAATCAATGGGATACTATTTTGAACAGGAAAAATCAACAGGCATTTGTTTCATGATCTTAACCATATGATTAATTTGATGCTCCATGTTGAGAGAGCTGTCTCTTGTTTTGGTTAGAACAAATGACAGAAAAACAGTCATATCCCCACCAATACCAATCTTTGATTTGGATGACAGTGACAGTCCATCTAGAATGTGTTGGAGAAGACAAAAAGGAAAGAAAATGATGGATGAATTTATTTGATCGAATAGATGTACACAGTAGGTCAGGAACAAATGGATTGACACAGTCATTTCTACTTTGTTCACGATTTTTAAAATATTCCTGTTCTTGTTTTGGAGTAACTCCTTAATTTCTGGTAGTTGGCATAGATGATGAATTGAGTTGGGGAGGGTTTTAGCTTCAAGCCCTAGGCCAAATCAGACTATCCTTTCAAAGAAGTATTCAGATACA
The DNA here is from genome assembly GCA_031763155.1 of Dirona albolineata. Classification (NCBI taxonomy): domain Eukaryota; kingdom Metazoa; phylum Mollusca; class Gastropoda; order Nudibranchia; family Dironidae; genus Dirona; species Dirona albolineata. Next base: position 1,391 of record JARFNW010137622.1, on the reverse strand, counting down.
GCAAAATTATGATTGTAAATGTTGGGTATTAGGATGTTGGAGTTGGTATAGGTGTGTCTAAAATTAATTTATGAATATATATGTGTGTATGTGTGTGTGTGTGTGTGTGTGTGTGTGTGTGTGTGTGCATCCCCAGCAAACTGTGGACAGATATGGATGGTTGTGTGGCAGACATGTCCCTTGTGACATCCATCCAGGTGAGCAGTGACCAGGTGCCAGGACCAGCCAGTCAAGGTGTTTCAGCAGCCCTGGTCTTTGTGCCCAAGTTCTGGAAAAACAGTCAATCATCTGACAAGGGAACGATGCTACAAGAAAAATATGGAGAAATGTTTGTATCCTTTTCATTAAACTCTGTGATTGATGAAATGAAGGAATGACCAGTGACAGTGTGTCATGACTCAGGTCTTGGGGTTTGGTCTGTGATTGATGAAATGAAAGTGTAATGGTTTTTAAAACGAGAATCCAACAAAAAACTAAATCTCATCTTATGTATTCACTGCAAAAAATTATTGTCTTTCAGTTTTATTAAATTTACCAAATTAAATGCAGTACCCTCAACTTCCATATTTTGTTTAAAATCTTCCTTCCATCCTTGACCAACCCTTAACTGAGTGTCCAGATCCAGGTGTTTGATTGTAACAGGCTCCCCATTGACATGGTACAGTTTTCTAAATGTTTCCACATATCTCCTCTCGGCTTGATTCCCTGGGACGACTTTCAGTCAGTCGTCAAATTGAATGGCACTTGTAGTAAGAATTATTGTGTGTGTTTGTGGCGTGTGTGGGTGTGTGTTAGTTGTCATCAGCAAGCAATATAAGTTACGGGGCATGATTTTTATTGGTTTCTTTAATGTTTCAACATCCATGACATCACCTACAATATCTATTCATGTGAGGCAATAGTGGAAACAGTTGCTTGAAATTATCGAAGGTCATTTTCTGACAGGAAGTGTCAATAAATGTAGTAATCTGTTTAGTAATGAGGATAGATGGAAGGATCAAGGCTTCTCAAATCCGCTAACCCGTAAATGTAAAATATCAACAATAAAAACATTATAGGGATTATGAAAAAAGTAAAGTCCTTAAGAGTCTTGAGGTACATAGAGTCGTTCTTATCCCAGTTTCCATGGCGTGAAGTTGTCAGAGAGCCAGTGTCAACCTTCTGGACAGGACGCCGGTCCGGTCTATCACTATCACAGATTACTTCATCTGTAAGCTGGGTACGCATTTCGACACCTGGGTCGAGTGAGTCAATTGGAGTAGATTTTTTTACCCAAGAATAACAAGGAGGTGACTGGGAGAGGATTCAAACCCATGACCTTTGCCCTGAGAGTCTGATGTCCTAACTATTTGGCCACCTCATAGGAATTATAAGTAGCTGGATTTGTCACG
>JARFNW010137611.1:0-10699 GCA_031763155.1 Dirona albolineata | reverse complement strand
TAGTAGTAGTAGTAGTAGTAGTAGTAGTAGTAGTAGTAGTAGTAGTAGTAGTAGTAGTAGTAGTAGTAGCAGAAGTAATAATTGCAATAGTAATAATAGTAGTTGTAGAAAAAGAAGTAGGCACGCATTAGCATGTTATGTTTTCAGTAATTGATCTAGTAGTGACGCATGCATGACTTGTATATATTATTTGACCATTCTATTGGCTGTGGTGGTCTTGTTGTTGATTCTAGTTCTAGTAGACGTGCAGTTTAGCTATCTATATTCTTTCATTTGGATTATTAGTATTAGATAGGCGTTTCGTAATCTCTATTGGAGGACCATAGTAACCGTAATCGGATTACGGTTAGGGTCTTAAGGTTAGGGTTCAGGATTAGGGTTAGGGTTTTGGGGGTTGTGATTACGATATTATATGTCTAAAATGATCTTCTTGGTAGTCCATCGGCAATCCGAAGATGACGTAGTCTGTTCTCTCAGCGATGAGAGCGTGTGTGGCTTGCTATCCGACTATCCCAAGCTGGAAGGACACAGGCGTCCACAGATTATTGTTGGGTTGCACAGACACCTGTGCGTGAAGTGGATTAAAGTGGAAGAGTCCGTGTACAATGGCAATTCCACTCCCTCGGCAAAGAAGACCTTGATCCAGTGGCACGGAAAAACCGTTACGCCTGGAGACATCCCCTGCTGCAGTGGATGACCAAAACTTATTTTCGCCTCGTCGTGCTCTAAAGCTCGTGCCCCACGGCACCTGCTGGAACCACCTTCTTTCCCATTGAACCAATCTGTTGGTTTCTTTAGCGCATTCTGCCGGAATCAGTCTTCACATGCGTAGGTAGACAAGCCCTAGCTCACCGCGGATTTGAGACCCAGAGGTACTACCCCTCCCCGACAACCCATACACCCTCTAAATGATAAATATGTTTAAACTATACGTTTAACTTATTTCGCTTATTGTATTATCAATAATATTATAATCACTTCCTATATTGTGTTTTGCTTCCTTCCAGAATTGTTGACTCACACTCACACCCTAAGCAGCCATTGGATGTCGGATCTGATAATTGAAACCAAACCAACAGGCAATCAGAAAGACTGAAACGAATAAAGGGGTTTAAAAAAACATATTTTTAGTGCAATATTATTTATTTTCATCAGCGGATTGTTCCTTTTTGTTGGTTTGCTTACCGTATTTAAGAAGACTTTATAGTCTCGTATGGAGGCGAGGTGGCCTAGTGGTTAGGACAGCGGACTCTCGTGGCGAAGGATAATAGAAAATCTACATTGGCAACCGTCAGCAGAACGTAGGTAGGAAAGACCAATGTCTGTGTCTACTCTTCAAGATCATCATCAACAACAACAACAATGTCATTGCAATACCCTCCCATCTTTACATATCATACAATAGACGGCCTCCCAGAAACAGACATAGCAAAACACTAATTCAATTAGTAATTGAATATACCTGCAATAATATAGAATACCAATAGAATTTTCAGAAAAACACCGAGTTGCACGGAGCATTGATATTGCAGCCTACTGGCGCACACACATCCCACTATGTAATCACGATAAAAGTACACTGTACGATCAAAATTAATGTGTACACAATTCTCGTCACAAAACAAGGTATAAGTATAATATTATGGTCAAAATGCTAGTAAAAACATCAGGATGAAAGTTATACAAACTATCATATTCACATAATATGCAGAGAACTCAACAAACACGTCCACAATAACTGTATTCCTGGCACTATTCAAGACTCTACACGACTTGATTGAGGGCACGGTAGCCGAGAGGTTGAGACTTTGCTTCAATCAACGCAACTGGTTGTGGGTTCGAGTCTGGCTTTCGGCATTGTGTTATTGATATTTTCCATGAGCAAGATGATCAATCCTATGTTTCGATTACTTCACTTCACACGACTCAGGTGTAGAAATGACTATCAGCTGACAGCTGGGGAAATAATCTGCGATAAACCAGTAACCTATTTAGATTAGGACGAGTCATGTGTCCCTTTCACGCTAGGTAACCGGGATGAGCACAGAATCTATGGGCCTAAATGTTCTACAGGTCTAACTTTAAACGAATTGACGACTTAACACCCAGCATTCGGTGTTGGGCTTACTTTACTTTACTTACTAAAGTAGAGATACTATTCTACGCGTCCCAACTAATTTAGTCACTCATGTCGTTTAGCAGGTCAGTCGAGACCAGGTCCCGGGGTGTGGCCGCTGTAATAAATACAGCTACTTGGAGCCAGACATGAGCTAGGTAATACAGTGTGGACCAGTGGCTTCAAACCATCCAATAAGGATGCGACTGATTTACACCAAAGGGACCACCACTCCTGCATACCCAACACCCCTAATGTCCAAGAGGGACAACTCCAACGATGAAAAGTAAAAATCCAAATGTGCGTTCAACAGGAACAAGATCCAACAGTTTGCCCTTAAAAGGGCAGTTAATTGAATTAATGATAAGGCTTAATTAAAGGCTCCTCATCTTAGCCACGGTTACGACGAAAGAGGCGACCAAAGAAAACTCCGATCTTGGATTGATTTCGCGCTTACTCTGTTTCGAGTTACTGGTAGGCGCTTGCACAGGCTCAGGCGCTAATGTAGGCGTTATGCTAGACAAAACATCCGCCATTGACAAAGGGTTAAATGTTTCCATTTGCCTAATTTGATATTTGATGCGCATGTAAGTCGCTCGTTTGTCCACCACCTCTAGAGTGGTGTACTCGACTAGAATGACCGTAGTCTTTTCCAAGTCAAAGCGGACCCTTTTTCTACCAATTTTAGCACGGTCGCCATCCCCGACAAGAATAGATCTAAGAAAATCTTCTTCTTGGCACTAACCTCTTTCTTTTCGCAACCTCCAGTCATTTCAGGGACTGTAGTTGGCTGGCACAACCTTGTTCCTATTCCTTTTCAGGAAACGAAACATTTTTGTTGATTTAGTTTAATTTCACGCTTTGACTGTGAAGTGTTCGTTTTGAAATAATTTTAAGAATCGCTCGGTAAAAACGTAGGAGTGGTAAGTTTAGTTTGTTTTGTTTTTTTTTTGTTTTTTTTTTGTTTGTTTGGGGTTTTTTTAGCCCATGAGTGGTAAGGGTATACTCTGGGTTACACCCTAAGGGTTTTTTGTGTGAGCAAACCAGTGGGGATATAATGCGCGGACGTCTATGAGTGCGGTAGCGCTAGATGTAAAGTACGTCACAAATTTTGCGCACAAAACGTCGCAAGGCGGATATTGTTAAAAACAAATGTGTGTACTATGTATCATTCTCTCATTAGCCTCAGCCAACTAACATATTGTTAAGCTGGAATGGATTTTGCGTGATGTTTGAGGCAATTTTATTGGTTCTATCAAGATCTCAATCTTTGATAAATCATCGTTGTTTTTCTTCAACTAATCCTTGAGCACCTCCTCCCCCCCCCCCCATCTTTTGTGGGCAGCAGGCAGCAGTCGCAACTGCTACCATCTTTGCGTATCAGTCATACGGTGCAAACAGAACCTCAACATTCCCCATATCTCTCTCTCTCTCTCTCTCTCTCTCTCTCTCTCTCTCTCTCTCTCTCTCTCTCTCTTCGTATACAGGTCTGTTGCAGTTGCAGATATTGGTGATCATGAGTTCCTCCATCCCTTCCATTCTCTGTCTTTTGTCGCTGTCCAAATTCCCAACTGTTACCTTTTCTTGGAAATCGGAGATTGATACTAATCAACAAGTTTAGTAGTTGAGTGTTATCATACTCGAGTACTTCCCATAGACGCTAATAGGTCACTGGTACTTCATTTGAGTGTGTTGTGTGTAGTTGAGGTGTGCGAGTAGTACATTTTACTACTCGAGTACTCGCTTAGACATCCACGAACTACTCGAGTAGTTGAACATTTAATGATAGTATTATGTGAGTACAAAAAAATGCAAATCGGAGAAAGGAAATATCAGTGTGGTGTATCGTTCAATCAGAAATAGAAGTAAACGTCCATGAGCCATAACGATTTTACCAAATTTATATATATTTTTTTTTCACAAAAAGATCCTTGGAAATATCGAATACTAGAGTAATTACTTGAGTATTTGAACAAAAATTGATTGGGCAAGTACTAGCATGACGAACTACTCGAGTACTCGCAGATCTCAAGTGTGTTGTGTGTAGTTTTTTGTGTTCGAAGTAGAGATGGTGTAAACAAAGATGTCCGAATGCACTTACGTCGCTGTTACGAACATTCCCCATGATTTTCACGCAGCTGATCTAAGGGCTCATTTTTCAACTTTTGTCGAAAATGGTTCATTTATTTGTTTCCATTTTAGACATCGACCAGAAAAGAACAGTAGCATAGGGGAAGAACCCGAGTCAAAAGATAGCAGTAGCAGTAGTAGCGGCGTCCGTGTTCACACCACTGCCTCTAACTCTAACAACAAGTCTAAGTCTAAGCGATGCTGTTGCTGTGTTATCAAAATACAAAATACGAGCTTACGTTACCTTCTACAAAAATACAACAACGAGGAGTGGACAGATGCTTCTAACAAATATTCAGTAGACAGGTGCCAACTTTCAGTACTGAAACTGAAGCTGTCAGGCAGAAATTCTGAAAGTGAAAAGGAAGGTGAGTTGGACGATCATTTTTTTTCCAAATGTCTTTTTACTCTTTTGCTATCTAGGTTTGATTAAAATGTGTTGCAGTGGTTGCAGGCGAGATGAATCAACCCTGTGTATTCATTGTCAATGTTGCCATATATGATATAAGTATGATGACTATTACTATTATTACTGTTAGGATAAAGTTGTCATTATTATAATAAAACCCGTTAATTTTTATATGGGGTACCTCCTGCCCTATCAATGATAGACAATAGACACCAACAAACCCATTAAGCTAGTAGTAAGTTTGTTGTGGGCTCAGGTGGCAGCTCCTAGTTTTCCTGTATCTGAGGAGTAGCTACTCACTAGAGCAACACAGCAAAGTGTTTATCGGTAAAAATGTATGGACCCCATGGCATTATATTAATTATTGTCCAATTTATTTGACCCAGTGGGTTCATTATCTGCATGCTTTATATTCCTAATGCAGTCTTTCTATTTCTAGTTTTTTCTATGTGTCACTGCTAGGTTGTGAGTGTAGAGAAGGGCGGCATCGGGTACCAGGTCTCGATACTTTTGATAACTCGAGATAGTACTTGTGATTGTGTACCCATTATTACCCTCACGACGAGGCTTTGATATTTTAATTCCGGAAGTATTCATTTAATAACTCAGGTATGTGACCTTCACCCAGGTATTGGTTACTTAGGTACTAATACCTGGGTGAAGGTCACATACCCTCTTGATTCCTGAAGTTTTCAATTTAATTAAATTTGAATGAATGGGTAAATATGGCAGAGTTAAAAATATGGCTGGCCCCTACAATCCAGACAAGTTTGGTATATTATGCATATTTTTATCAAATATATAGCATCATGTCGTGCCATGCTCCCCTTATAGTTTATAGTTTTGTGATATTATCTGTAAATATTTTCTTTTTAATGTCAACAGGCACTTCTGACGACTGTCTTGAAGAGAAGACACTACTTGCAATGCCCGAATTAAATCCTCCTGACCTGATGCCCAATGGAAATGTGGGAACACCAACTTTAGTATTTTTAGATTTTATCCAGCGCTGCTTATTGCCTGATCGGCTAGTTCACACCTTGAAGTTGAAATTCCCCAAAACAGAGGGGAAGAGACTTTATTCTAATGTTAGTTTTCAATACGCTGAAAGAGAAAAAGACATTCAATTGAACAGTACAAACTGTGCAAATCTGGAATCGAGTTGTAGCAGATTAAATCCACCACATTTCTCAAACTCCAACGTCTCTGATGCAGCTAAAAGTTGTGATGCTAGCTCTGTGAATTCCAAATCAACAGATGAAGTAAACAAAATCAGTGGAGAAAAAAGTCCAAGAAATTTATCTTGTGAAAATAATGCCACTGAAAAGAATGTTTTGACAAGAAGAGAGTTAAAAAAACTCAAGAAGTTGGAAAGAAAAGAGATTGAGGCTTTGATGAATGAGAATATAGAGGAACATCTCATTGAGATTGACAAGAAGTATCATGTAAGTATGTCACTCAGAGATAGAGGTGTTAAAAATATGTCATTGTATGTTGTTCGCACATAGTGGGGAAATAGGGATAGTGAATCTTCCCATTATCTCTTTAAAATTCATGATCGCAAGTAATTTTATAATTATTCATTTAGTTGTTAGATATGGGATGATATTTGAATATTGAAAAAATACTGTGTGAACTTATGTTGACCCTCCCCACATTTTTGCAAAATGCTGTTAAAGTTGTACTAATCGTGACATTTGAACTTGTATTTTGTTTATTTATTATTATTTATTTATATTTTGTTTTTTTTTGTAATTCAGTAAAAGATGTTTTCGCAGCCACCCGCCATGTCGCCACTTTCCAGGTCCAACCAACATATTTTCCTCTATTTTGTCAAGGTGGCTACCATAGCCAGTGGCGACAGTTTTATGTACAAAAAAGCATTCAAAACTGTCTAAGCCAGCCAGTTAATCAAGATGATTTACTTGATTAATCCCCCTTTTCTTTTGTGCCGATCTTAGAAACATATTGCGTGCCTGTCAGACAAATTGCAATACAAGTGTGAACAAAGAGATCCTACATTATGTAACACACATCCTTTTGTGTCACCAGAGATTATATCAATACACGAACCACCCACTTGATAAGGTCTTGTCCCCTCCCTCATTTCCCTCAGACAATAGCATTAATCAATTGATGTTTACCGACTATCATGTCGACCATTACTGAATCAATCAATGTGTCAAGCCATTGACTGGCATCTACCGCGGAGAGACAAACAATAGACTAGCCAAAGTGTCTTGTTGTCGGCTTACATATCAATAATAGACTTCAATTATAATAGCCAGGTAAGTTCAGTACAGCTGATCAAGTTTGCTCCTCCTCTCACACGGCTACTTGAAACTCAGGGTTTAGTGGGCAGAGTTAATTGATGATGGTGTTAATTTCTGATTGATACGTTTCTGTAATGTGTGGGCAGTAGAACCTACTCTCTCTGTTCTCTCTCTCTCTCAATAAAAAATAATATTGATTTTTTAAATAATAAAACCCCACCAATAACCTGCCTAAGGCGGCCAATTTTTAAGGGACAAATGGTGGCCACCTTAGACAGGTTTGACAGGAAGATACGTACTAATGGAATATTATCACATTTTTTTTCTCCCTTTACTTTCATTGACAGAATGATGATGATGCTGAAGAATGGGACAGGCACGAAGCCACAGAGGATGATCCAAGCAACCAGGAGAGAAATAAGGAACGGTTGTACGAGGAGGAAATAGAGCAACCATGGGAGAAAGGAGGTCCTGGAGTGGTGTTTTATACAGATGCTATATATTGGCAGGCTAAAGAAGGAGGTCGGTTTCACTTTTGTTCTGTTTATACTTTTAATTGTACAACTAGGAAAATATGTCAAATGGTTATTGCTCAATGTCATTACTTGCTGTAGCTTTGCTTGTATTTGTATTGGAGTGGTGTAATGAAATCTTTCTTTACTTATCCTAAGTTTATTTGCTTGTTGTTTGTCTACATGGCCCTTATACACTATGGCAAGCCTATTCAATGTATTTTTATGTCTTCAGATGAGGGTAATGTTTCTTTTCGAGTACTTAGTGGCTGAGAAAATTCCTTTTTCTTTGTACTGATACTGATGATTTACAAGCTTGATCAAACATTTATATTAACAGTCATAAGCATTGGGCTCAGGATGTATGTTATTACGGAGAATACTATTGGATATTGTAGATTATAAAGATTTACAAATTAAATTGACATTTTTTGACAATTTTGCATTTTGACCCAGCTGTTAATTGATGACAATAGGCCTACTTTTTAAATTTGTTCATCACTGGAGCTTAGATGCTCAATTTTAGATCCTGTACTTCATTGTAAGCTTAAGTTGCACATTTAGTGATAGCGATTGAAAGATGAAATGTACTTATAACTTACAGAATAAGTTATAACAGTTTTTTCACATTGTAATATTAATTGTATTTTTTGCAGACTTTGATGAGCAGACAACTGACGATCTAGATGTAGATTTTAGTCCATATGAGGGGGATGGTCCAGGAGATAAGGACATACGGGATTTTCTCAAAATTCGTCAGGAAAGAAGGTGATTTAACTAAATAGATTATGTACTCTTTGGTAAAATTTCCAGTTTTTATAGCTGTCTGGTGAACACCTGAGGCTACAATATCATGTTGTCTGGTCCAGATATTAGTAATATTGAACATTGTATTGCTTCTTGTACCAAACAAGGTTTATTGGCACAGTGGGCTGATCCTCTGCTTGCTTTAAAAATCTTGATTTTCTAGCTCTGTATCGGACAATGTGTACTAGTGGGGCTCAGACTTGCACTTAACCTCAATACCTTCTGCCTTGTACACTGCCCTCTGCCAGACAAAGAGCTAGTCCCTACACTGTTTGATTACGGTTTTAAAGGGAACAGATAACAAACAAGATTATGTACTCAGTATAAATAATAAGTTTTCATACCCCTCTACGTTTTACATGTAGAAAGTGCAGGATAGCTAATATTGCTGTAGTAAAAAAAAAATTACCAATAACTAATGACATGTATTTTATGGGTTTCAGATTTCGAAGTGGATATGACAAAACTGACAGATTTTCAATTGGACTCAGTTCAAGACCAGTCAAGGATAAAACTCCGTCATCTACTTCAAGCTCAACATATCCTGGACGATTATTTAAGGCGCCAAAAGAAAAAATTGGAAAATTTGATAGTCACACCAAGGGAATAGGAAGAAAAGTATTAGAAAAGCAAGGCTGGATGGATGGCCAAGGTCTTGGGAAAAGCCAATCTGGTATCAAACAAGCCTTGAAAGGTGAAGGAAAAAGACCCTACGACAAGAAAGGTTTAGGGTAAGTTCTGACTGATTTGTTTGGAAAAATCAGACTCTCCCCTTAAGACTAAGACTTTCACTTTAATTGTTAACTAAATAAGTAAAGACAAGTTTTGCATTGTATCTGTTTTAAATTTATAAGTACACTTTTTCTTTCGATCCTTTATTTGTTTACCAAAATGTTGCAGCTCAATTAGGATTATTTTTGCGATATACTGATCAAAATTATTTGCCTTATTATATGCTGGATTCAATTTTTAAAAATGTTCCTGCACGTTTAGAGTACAATACCTGGAGTAGTTTATTTGTGAATTACAAAATAAATTTTCTGACAACGATAAAGGCAGCTTAAATGGTTCGGGCATCTAATTGCTAGTGGAGGCAATGAATTTGCTAGCAGTGACTCGTACCATGAATTCAACATTGAGTTGAAGTGTTGAATTGCGTGAGTAAATCTCGAAAATATCACAATCAGGTCATTTGGAATTTTTTAAAATTGTCAAAGTTTTAAAATTGTATTGACGAGTTGTTTGAATGCATGTGGAAATCTTATCCTTTCTCCTCACTCATATTACAACAAATTTCAAATAATTTTTAAATGGTCGTATTGGTCCTTTCCTTCTTAAGAATTAAACATAATCCTCATAAATATATATCAAAACTAAAACGTCATTAGAAATAGTACAAACAATATCAGAATCCATGGGCCTTGTCGGTCACTACATTACACTCATCCTCGAAAAGCCATTGCTCTCTAGTGTGAAGCAAAGGATAAATGAGAACTCACTCCAACACGCATGTGTGGTTGGAACCCGCAGAGGTAGGGGAACGGGGAAGAGAGTTTACTCGCGTGCAGGGAGATAAGGAAATTTACTGTCTCCATAATCTTTCTTTCTTGATCGATTTACCTTTTGTACCTTTCGGTGTAAGGCTGTCTCCATAATAATAATGTAATATTACTTCCAATGGCTTTTGACTCTTGAGTATGATTCTTTATCATCATTATAATTCATTGAGGTGGCGAAAAGAATGTACTGAATTGACACTAAGTATTTCTAATGTTTAAAAAATATTGATTGCATAGAATTTCAAATTTCCTTCATCATTATAGTGTTATGCCGTTGTGGTTTATAGCAGCACTATAACCCAAGATCAAATATTTCTATACTTTTCTTTTGTCTGTGTAGTGTTTGAATTAAGTCGGTACCGATTTTGACGATTAATATCTTCAGATCATCAAATAAAATCACAAAATGAGAAAAGGAAAAAAAGAAGAAAGTACATGACGTAATATGTGTACAAGAATAGATTAAGGAAGTGAGATGTCTTAAACAATGAATGTGTTTAATAGGCAACATTTCCCTTTTTTATCCGTTCAATTAATCTATATAATGAATCTATAACATGACGTTTTTAAACTTTGTTTACTTACAGTATCTGAATCATTTTCCTTTTTATATGTTGTGTGTTTGCTTGTGTGTGTATGTGTGTGTGTGTGTGAGTGTGTGTGTGTGTGTGTGTGGGTGAGAGAGATAGAGAGAGTGAGGGAGAGAGACGCACCCACAACGAGAGAGATAGAGAGAGACGCACACACAGAGAGACAGAGAGAGGAGGGGGGGGGAGAGATATACCCACACTCAGAGAGACAGAGAAAGGGAGACACGAGAGAGAGAGAGAGAGAGAGAGAGAGAGAGAGAGAGAGAGAGAGAGAGGGGCGAGAGAGAGAGAGAGAGAGAGAGA